>ML392498.1:86504-136520 GCA_005239525.1 Nicotiana knightiana | reverse complement strand
ATGCAACAATATCTGGAAAAGGCACGAGAGCTCGTGAGACAATTCAAAACATGGAAGGTATTAAAAATACCTAGAGAAGAAAATGCGGAAGCAGATGCATTAGCTAACCTCGCAGTAGTCGCGAAAGTAACAAAAAAAGACAATGCAATTGTCGTTCATCTATTCCGTTCAGCGATTTACCAGGATAGAAATGAGGTAACTTTCAACAATTTAACCTGGGATTGGAGAAACGAATCCTAAATTTTTTGCACAATGGCACCGTACCTGAAGACAAGAAAACAGCTCAAGCACTTCACCGCAAAGCTGCACAGTACTGCCTCATTCACTTTATATCGCAAGATGTTCGAAGGGCCCATAGAAAAATGCCTCGGACCTAACCAAACGGAGTTTGTGATGAAAGAAGTCCACGAAGGACACTGTGGAAATCACTCAGGGGCGAGATCCTTAGTGAAACCCCTAATCAGAGCTGGATCTATTGGCCTAAGATGGAAGACGAGGCCGAGAACTTCGTATCCAAATGTGACAGATGCTAAAGGTTTGCCAATAACATGCATCGACCAGCAAAATTATTGCATCCAATAATATCCCATNCTTCAATGCCATACCACCCCGTGGCTAATGGTCAAGCTGAGTCAACGAATAAAGTCATCATCAAAAATCTAAAGAAGCGGCTAGATAAAGCAAAAGGAAACTGGCCTGATGAGTTACCAGCAGTACTATGGGCATAAAGAACAACTTCAAAAACAGCCACGGGAGAAACTCCGTTCGCACTCTCCTATGGCTCAGAAGCCTTAATACCTATGGAGATTGGCGAACCAAGCATAAGGTTTACAACAGCCACGGAGGAAGCAAATGACGACGAATTGAGGTCTAATCTGGATCCGCTCGAACCACGGAGAGAAGCAACACTAATACGGATGGCAGCTCAAAACAAATCATAGAGCATTATTACAACCGTAAAGCTCATCTCAGGTACTTCAAGATTGGGTACTTCGTCCTCAAAAAAGTCTTTCAATCAACGAAAGAAGCAGGCGCAGGAAAGCTAAGTCTAAACTGGTAAGGACCCTACAAAGTCCGAGGCATAGCTGGGAAGGGCGCCTACGAGCTGGAAGCTATGGACGGCAGAATCCTACCAACAAGTTGGAATGCCATCCACTTGAATAACCCCAGTCAGGTATAACACGTTCAATTTTATTTTGAACATTTAAAATTTTACTAACCTTTTTAGATGATAGGCATAAAGCTAACCCATCACCAGATGATGATATTAGACCTGCAAAGATGCGAGGAAGTAACTAAATTACCGGTCTAGGGTTACACTTTCTGATGGACGTTTTAAAGGGTTAAGCAGTCATCATCGAAAACTATATACCTTCGAGTCCCGTATGTTTTTCCTTTTTAGGAAAAGGACCACAAGGAAGGATAGTCAAGTGCTCGAGATTTCATTCTTCAAAGCTCAAACACTTGGGGGACTATACAGTATGGAAGGCAAAGACGAAGCAAAAAAGACTTCAAAAAGTTAAAGCTCGAGCCTTAAGATCCATCTACCCAACAAATCAAGTGATACGAGCAAAATCGAAAGAGCCAAAGACTCAAACACAAATCCTTTAATCCAAAAAACCTTCGAACATGTTCAGGTTAAAAGGAAAAATGTTAGCCACGAGGAAGAAATGCGCATCTTTGTACTTATTCAAAAGAAAGATTGTTGTAACCAAAAACAATTATGGATAAAAGAGCATCATCATTGTACTCGTTCAAAACTGTTGTAACTAAAAGCAGTTACGAAATCTTTGTACTCATATAGAAAACTGTTATCAAATGAAACGGTTACGGATGCAAGAGCATTTTCCTCGTGCTTATTGAACACTGTTGTTGACAAAAATAGTTACGGGTGAAAACCACAACTTGAATAAAAACTGTTACGAACAAAAAATAGTTGCTCTCTTGTATTAACACGAGAAAACTGTTACATACGAAAAACAGTTACGAAATACAAGTGTATATCAAATATGTTAAAGAAAAT
Source organism: Nicotiana knightiana (assembly GCA_005239525.1). NCBI lineage: Eukaryota > Viridiplantae > Streptophyta > Magnoliopsida > Solanales > Solanaceae > Nicotiana > Nicotiana knightiana. The sequence continues at coordinate 134,497 of ML392498.1, read as the reverse complement.
AGTTTCAACATGAGTTTTAAACGATAATCAAACACATGTAAAAGGTTGTGAAAGTTCAAACAAAAAACTTTCCTCATAAACATTCTTAAACATGTGAAAAATTACTATCACTCTATTGCATTATTACACCTTTATGAAGTTGAGATGTCTTCTTCATTAAGTGTCGATCAAAAAAGGGTCCTCTTTCATAAATTATGCCTACTACAAAAAGGCACACATTTAATATGACGCCGTGCCTATTACGAAAAGGTACGAGTACTCTAAAGCATTCTATATGCAAAACTCAGAGGTAAAACTAAAACCTCAAAAAATAAAGCATGCAAGAAGACTTAAAGAGTGAAACAGAAACTCAACGGAAAACAAAAGTCATACTTGCATTAATATATTAAAACGGCTAAGTAAAAACTAAGTATTAACTTATACTTAGCCGAATAGAGTTTTTATACATTGAGGTGCCCCTAAGTTGTCATTTGGAGACTTTAAAGAGATCCAAATTTACCCTCGATGGGACTGGGGGTAACCACCAATTGAGACAAAGAAAAAAAAAGGGGAGGAACCAACTTCTTAAACTTCTTCAGGAGGGGGGTTGGCTTCACTGACAGAAGGAGCAGGAGCGGCTTGGGACGAAGAGACTTGAGCAGCAAAAGCCTCACCTTCAGGTGAAGAGAGATTCTGACCTTGTTGAGCCTTCTCAATGGACTCCTTGATTTTTGCAATTTCAGCATTAAGGTCGAAACCCTCTCGGCTCATTTCAGTCAATGTGTCGAGGCGATAGTTCATATACGCCCAACTAACATCGGCAGTTGCCCTATCTTCAAGAGCTTCGTAATCTTTCTCCTATAGCATAACTTCAGCTCTTAGTTCATTCCTCTCAGTCACAGCAGCATCATTAGAGGCCCTTAAAGGAGCGAAAGACCTTTCCAGGAATTGAACTTTCTCCAAAGAGTTGCGGAGATCCACCTGAGTCTGAGTAAGAGGTTGCACTAATTCGCCCGAATACTCCTTCTTTTGGTCTAGTAATGCCTTCAAACTCCTGGCCGCTTCAGAGGCATGAGACAGTTGCTCCGCGAATGAGGACACTAGGACGCTCTTATCCTTGTCTGCCTGATCTGAGGATGCCTTCTCCACGGCCAACTCTGCCGTCATGGCCCTCACTTGCTACTCCAAGGTACATTTTTCTTCTTCTACAGCCTCCATGTCGAGTCTTAAGCTTTCATACTGTTCCTTCCAGTTATCTGCTTCCGCACGCCATTCTTTCACTTCCTGCTCCGTATTAGAAACCCTCTTCATAAGCTCTGTGCCTATAAGATTGATCTACAAAAGAAAACCAATTAGATATGGTAAATAAATGTACAAGAATGAACACAAGACAATGCATTTTACCTTTAAATAAGTATGCACGATTTCACTAGCCCATGCAAGGGAACTGTGGCTGTCCAACTTAGCTCTCTCTGTCGGGCCTATCAACGGTTTCAACCACACATCAGGATGGCCAGACTTTTTAAAGAGACTACCCTCCGCTGGAACTTCTATCATCACCTGCTTCATCTCTCCCCTGGAAGACCCTACTTCTGTAACCAAAGGCACGGAAGCAGGTGGAGATGCAGGAGCTACGGGCAAGTAAGTCTGAGGGGCTGAAAAAGCCACGGGAGAGGGAGAAACGACAAGAGCAGGATTAGCCACGGGAGCAGGAGAAATAACTGGAGCAGTTGAAGGGAGTTCTCTAAGAGAAGGAGAGAAAACAGCTAAGGGAGCTTCATCAGCAACAGAACCAAAGCCTTCACGAAACAATTGGCCAACAGATTTACACACGGGAGAGGGAGTAGCATCCTCGGAGGCAGAAAGTCCAACTTCAGGCACGGAAGGCACGATGACAGGTGTAGACTCGTCGTCTGAGACCACTTTCCTTCTACGTGACCTATGGATCAAAGTGCCCTCTTCTTCTCCCGAGGTCCTTGACCCACCTGCTTTCCTCTTTGAAGAAGAAGAGACTGAAATGATCTCTTGGGCCTGAGCCAGGGATAACTTGGGAACAGACGCGGATGCAGAAACTCCACGAGCAGGAAACCCTGTCAAAAGGAAAGGGTTAAATAATGCTCAAAAGAATAAGCAAGTACAAACAAAAACTTCGCTTACCATGAGTCTTAACTCTCCAACCAAACCTCTCAGAGAGGTACTTCCATGAACATTCTTCCAATGGAGCGATTAACAAAAGCTTTTCTACCCAATCTCTGAAATCAGAGACATTCTCGATGGTTCCCATGATTGCTACAAAAGGAAGAAACAACTACGGTATTGATACAATATCTAAAGCAAAAAGCAAGGAATGTGAGCAAAAATGTACTCACGTGCAAGATTCCACTTCTCAGGGAAGGGAATATTCTCTTCACCTACTAAACCAAAAGTAGGAACAACAACATACCGAAGAAACCAACCTCGATCCTTATCATCTTTAGAAGTCACTAACCCCCTTCTTACTCCTAGCAGCTAGGGTAAAAATTCCCTGACGGAACAACATTAGGGAATAGAGGTGAATAAGATGATGAAAGGTAAAGGGGATCGAAGCTAAGGTAGACAAGTATCTAAGACATGCAACGACTCGCCATACAAGAGGACCGACTTGTCCCAAGCAAATTTTGAAAAATCGACAGAACTCGATGATTGCTAGGTCGATGGGAGGCTTGAACCCTAATGTAAAGGTATAGGTATAAACAAAAGAATGCCCCGTCTTGTAAGACGTTATTCTTTAATTATTGTTTGAAACGATTACAGGAAAATCAGAACTCCAATAACAGTCCCTGCATATAAGAGGAATTAAACCTTCAGTGAGTTGGGTAGGGTACTTGTCAACACTATCAAGAGACGACAATGAAGAAACCTGATCTCTAAGGGCCTGACTATCCCTAACAAAGATGAACTCTGCAGGTACTATTTCATCAACCCTCGATTCGCGCAAAAGGTTCGTGACGTTCTCTACCTTTGGACAAAGATCTAGAAGCCCTAGCCCTTGAAGAAGTTAAAGACCTAGAAGAAGGATGAGAAGTAATTTGAGAAGAGGAAGAACCCCTTGAAGGAGTAGAACCTAAACTCCTCAACCTGTCGCTTTTCCTACTCCGTGTTGGAGAAGAAGAGGGAGTCAAATCATCTACGTTTATGACTCTCTTAGATTGGTTTGAAGAAGACATATCTAAAAAGACAATGAAGAAGTTCTTTACAAATAAAGTTTGAAAGTTAGAAGTTTTTCATGAAAGAAAAGAAAAGGGGTATTTATACTCGAAGACAACCGTCAAAAATGGGAAAAATAATGATGTGAAAGCCATAATTGAAGATGTCACTTCGTGACTGATGCAGCCGCAAAAAAGCCCTAAAAGGCGTTGAACAATTGCAGAGCCAACCCGAGAATGCCACGTGGCATAAGCATTAAATGAAAGTGATAACCGACGCTTACGTACAGAAAAAGACGCAATGATTCGAGTGAAGCGGCAGCAAAATATTCCCGCCATAAATGAGTATCCACTTACCAAATATTAATTGATACATATATGGTAAGTGGGGGGACTATCTGTATTGGTAAAAAAAGAGCTTCACACTTGTAATAAATCTTGATGACTCAGCAGTCTACGTGGAGCAATGAAGACACGACAACTGGAGGGGACTCTATGAAGAGGTATGAGGCAAAGAGGCACGGCAAATCACACCCACAGGTTGATTAGCTACGGAAGTCTCAACCTTATTGAGAAGATGAAGAGACACAGTCAAAATGTATCTGGGCGGAATAAAGGGCAGATTCAGAGATCTTCAAATTAGTGATTCACACGTTACACAACATTCACGCAACAGTTACAGTTGCTCATTGTAACGTTACATTAATGTCATAATTAGTCATTAATGATCAATCACTGCAAAGGGCAGACGTTATATTAGGAAATTACCTATATAAGGGAGTAAAATATAACCTGTAAAAGGACATCCGAACTACTATTGCAATACACTTTACTTTTCGTGCATCTCATTGATTTTTCTTTATTTTAATTACTTACAATAATCAGTCTTGTCTTAGTTATCAGAAACCCCTGTTCATCCTAAAAATAGATTTGGTCAAAGGATCTAATTCTTTGGTTAAACAGGCGGTGTCGTCAACCCTTCATCAAATGATGAAGTTTCCTATGAAGGATGGAGTAAAAACAGTATACGGAGAGCAGCACGCAGCAAAAGAAATGTTCGCAGTGCACAATGTGGCACCGACACCTTCTACATCGAAGGATCCAAAAAACAAGCAAACAATCGAGTAACAATCATGAACTACATCCTCGTAGGAACAAAGGACCGTGTTGCGTCCTCAAAACAGATAACCAAAGCATATCAAGGCTCGAGCGCAATTGCAGCTAAGGTACGAACCTCTCCTTTTTTTTCTTTCACGATTTACGCTAACCTGCATGCAGGTGTTTGATCTAAAGGAGTCAAAGCACCCCCCAGCTCAAAGGCCTTAGGTTTTAAAGCATGCGTTGCGCTCTTTTTCCCTCACGTTGGATTTTATCCCAAAGGGTTTTATCGGTGAGGTTTTTAACGAGGAAACATCCATATGCTACCCAAGGAGAACTCACCTAGTATTCAAAGCTTCCCTTTGATCAACCTCGAATACTGAGGGGCATCCCCCCAGGAGACTACTGAAATATGCCAAAGAGGGTCTCGACAGGAGAATGATGTATCGGACCAAACAGTTAAATGAACCGTGTCCGCATTGAATAATCGAACCCTTGATGGTAAGAACATGTATACTTGTACCAAGTAATCAGAGAAGTACCTTCTATCATCAAAACATTTTGCACATAAAAGAAGTTTGTTATTTTCACAAGAGACATCCCCAGGGCCAAAAATTTATCAAGCACTCAGGAACTGTCCTCGACAGTCACTCCATTGAGTCACCAAAAACTCGAAGCCATAAGACCTCAGGGTCGGAAACTTCAAGCTTATAAGCCCTCCTCGAGGCAACATCAACTCTGACTCGAGGACTGCCCTCGACAATCGGCTCATCAGGTTATCTAACTCAAAGACATAAGACCTCAGGACCGACAAGTTCAAACTCGTAAGCCCTCCATGAGGCAACATCAAAACTGTAAGACCTCAAGAAAGGAATTTACAAATTTGTAAGACCTTAAACAAAAGTCATAATCCCCATATCAAAGTCAAGGCTATATATCGAACTTGTAAGACCCAAAAGGCTACCCTCAATATAGACGTCGTGGCTATCTCACTAGAGGACTAAAAGGCTTCGGCAAAAATAACGCGACTCGGAGACGTCCGACTGTTGCCACAAAATCACAAGCCTCCAATTACTTCGAAAAACTTTGAAAAGAACCGGTTAAAGGTCGTATCGACCTAAAGTTTAAGAGCCCAAGTCGCCAGCTACATTAAAGGTCGTACCGACCTAAAGCGTAAGAGCCCAAGTCGCCAGCTACATCAAAGGTCGTACCGACCTAAAGCGTAAGATCCCAACTCGCCAGCTAGTTGTATCGACCTTACGCATAAGAGCCCAAGTCTCTAGCTACAGGTCATACCGACCCAAATCGCCTCAGGGACGTTGAGCTCGAGTCAAAACCCGACTCGGAGACTAAGCCTGAAATGGTTAACAAAAGTGCATTAGGGAAATGTAAGATTCCAAGTTGCCCGCTACATTAAAAGGCGTATCGACCTTACGCTTAGAGCCCAAGTCGTCAGCTACAAGTCGTACCGACCCAAAGCGCCTCAGAGTCGATTTGAAAACTTGAGGGCCTGAGCTCGAGTCGAAACCCGAATCAGACCCCAAAGCGCCTCAGGGCCGATTCAAAAATCTGAGGGCCATTTAGCTCGAGTGGAAACCCGACTCGGAGACTAAGCCCGAAATGGTTAACAAAAGGGTCTCAGGGCCAAAAAGCATAAGAGCCCAAGTCGCCAGCTACACCGAAGGTCGTACCGACCTAAAGTGTAAGAGCCCGAGTCGCCAACTTAAAAAGCCTCAGGGCCAATTTATAACCCCAAGGGTTTCATCTCAAAGTCCAAATCATCGGGCTAACTATCAACAAGAAAATCAAACCAAAGAATATTTTTATGTATGTGTGTTACAAATAAATATTGACTACACTCCCAAAGGAGTTTTAGGAAACAACAAAGAAGAAAATCTAGTCCACTCTGGGGATCAGCTCCCCTAAAGGCCCCTCGGACCAGTCCCACGGAGACCTTCAAATATCAGCATCAGCTCAAGAATAAAGGAAAAAATTGGCGTTGATATCGTCCGCCTCGGCATGCTTTATCTCTTCTGAGAGGTCAAAGCCCCTAACATGTATCTCTTCTAGGGTCTCCCTCCGAGACTTGCACCGGGCATGCTCATTGCCCCTAATCTCTCTATAGAAAGATCCTCTCAACTCAGCCCGAGCATCGGCAGCGTCTTTCAAATAAATGGCCACCTTCTTATCGGCCTTCGCTCGAACTTCTTTAGCTTCAGCCCGAGCGTCCACAACCTCGGCCTTCATATTTAGAAGATCAGCCTCGATCTTGATAATCCTGCTCGACTGAATTGACTATCTTCTCGGGCATTGCGAATTTGTATCTCGAGGGCAGCAACCTTGGCCAAAGCATTCCTTTGGGCCGCAACATGTACGCTTACCTGCACCTTCAACGCTTGGCATTCAGACCTAACTTTCCCGACCTCGCCCCAAAAGCGCTCCCACACTTTTGTCTTTCCCTGCAACTGAAGCACCAAAGCATTAGTGCCCAAAAGAGAGAAAGAAAGCACGTACCCCTTCAGGGTAAGGGTTACCTGACGCTCAAGATTTCCTTCAAAAATCCGGCTCCGATGCATCTCCACCTAAAGATGTATCAAATCTTTTGTCTTCTCATTGCAAAGAATCTTGAGAGATTTTTTATTACCCAAAGCTTCCCGCAACCGGTTCTCACAGCGAAGCAGCTCGGACTTGAGTTGTCAAAAACCTACAAAAGAGAAAATTCAGTTCAAAGAATGAAGATTCATAGCTAAAAATCCATCAAGGCCGATCGAAACTCACCTCGGAACAGAGCCGCTGGGCCTCCTTACATGCATCTACTGGCCTGCCCCATCGTCCCCAGTTGAACCGCTCTCAATAGGGGTTTGCCCGCTCGAAACCTTACTTGGCCCAGCCGGCCCCTGGTCCCGAGCACCCCTCGAAGGTACTTCGGGGGAAGAAGCAGATGATGGTGGAGGACTATTTCTCTTTCTCTCTCGAGGAACCTCTTTTTCGAAATTAGAGGTCTCAGGCCTGACAGAATCGGCAGCCTCGGAAGGGCCCCCAGCTCGAGCCGTGGACAATGAATCATCTTCACGAGGAGAGTCGATGTCCGTAGAATGACCAACATATATAAAACTCTCCTCAGTAGCGGCATCTCCTTTATGCCTCCGAGAAGGCCCCGCCTCATCGAGAATGTCCTCATCTGTAGAGGATATTTTTCAATTATTGTCCTCTCTCGGGACTTCCCTCTCCTCGAAGGGGCATGACCTCATTTCGAAAAATCCACCAACACCTACGATGACAGATTTAATACGCACAAAAGGAAACGTTCATCAAAAGGGATACCACATGACTCATACAAAGGTGCTTTTCTTCCCATCTACCCTTCGGGAGATCACGCCACTTGCACTCGTCATATGTTGAGAAAGCTGCCAACCTCTGAGTCCAGTTCGCAAGATCGAGGACCTCCCCGGGCACCCACGGGACCACTGAAAAAGATAAAAAGAAATACTCTTATAGATCGATAAGAACAAAAGACACTAAGGCACGATGTGGCACTTACGTTTGAAGTTCTATTTTTCGGGAAAAGGCAGGAACTCTGCTGGAATGATATCGACGGTCCTCACCTGAACAAACTGACTCATACATTCTCCGTTTCGGTCCTCATCATCGCTGGCAATGAAAGGCCTGGTGGACCGACGTCGTAATGCAATCAGGCCTCGACAATGTTGAAGCCGATATAACCTAATAAGGTGGTTGAGGGTAAATTCGAGCTCAGCCTTTTTGGTGAAATACCTCATCATCAGCACTATCTGCCAAAAGGACGGATGAATTTGTGCCAGGGTGACTCGGTACCTTTTGCAGAATTCGAGCACAAGTCGGTCAAGGGGGCCTAATGTAAACGGGTATGTATACACGGTCAAGAATCCCTCTACATAAGTCATGGCGTTCTCTTCTCGAGAGGGTATCTACAGCATCATATTTTCCCCCCAGCCACAGTCTCTCCTCACGTCCTCGAGGTGGTTTTCTTCTACTGATCGGACAAACCTTGAAGCATGCTCTCGATGGCCCGGGGCATCGAAAGGTTTCTCTAATGCAAAGTCTTTCTTTGGAGCAAAGAAGTACGAGGTCATCTCACCACAACACTAGCCAGGATAGGAGCAGAGGAAGAATTCCCCTCTTCTTGGTGAATAGATTCGGGCACGGCAGCCATAGCTACTCAAGCAGAGGTAAATATGAAGGAATGGAGGCAGTTTTTGCAAAAATGGAGAAGGGATGAGAAGGTTGAAAGAAAAGCTGAGTTTTTGCAAAGGTGCAAGAGTTAGAATGAAGAAGAAGCAAGAATATATATAGAGCGAAATGTGGCTAACCAACTGCTTTGAAGGCCATTCAATTCCTGACAAAGTCGTCATAACGTTTGGGGAAGTGTACCGGTGGAGCCACCTCGGTCATTTCACGGTCACGTCACATAAATGATACCATCACAGGGTGTTCGAGGAATCAAAGCTCGCATGCCGATCTAGCCTCGAGAAGGTGTCCGATATCGAGGGGAACTACTATTGCAAGTGCGAGTTCCGAGGAAGCTAAGAATCGAAACATAAAAGTTAATTGTTGCGTAAAGGTTATAGAACAAAGTTTGTGCAAAATGTGACAAAAGATATTCTATTTCAAAAAAGAATATTTACATAGGTGTTTTTTACAAAAAATTCCCCCGAAGGATCCTATATACAAAAAAAGGGGGAAAAGAAAAAAGGGAGGAAAATCTACTCTTCGCCTCCGCTGCTATCCGAGCCGCTTTCAGAGCCCTCATCGGATGTACTCGACATTATCAATTCCTCCTCCAAGGACCTGGCCTCTTCGATCTCGGCGGAGAGATCGACACCTTTGGCGCTCACTTCCTCGAGGGATTGCCTCCTAACTTGTGCACGGGCATAAGCAACTGCCCGAGCCAGCTTCAGCTCGGCCTTCTCAGATATCTCTCTTTCCCGTTCATTCGCAGTAACATCATCTCTCTTGTATGAGGAGTTATATTCATTGGTCTCATACTTGGCCGCATATAGTGTAGCAGCCTCCTCCTGAGCACCTCAGAGAAGGTCTTGAACCGAGGATAGCTTCCCTTGAAGCACCTCCCTCTCCGAAGCCGCGGCGTTCTTGGCTGCAACCTCCTCTCGAAGTCGTTCCGCCAGGGTGTTCTTCTGCCTAATCTAAAAACCAGAAAGTAGGTCGATCAACACCGAGCATTGCAACTAAATATAAAAATATGGGTACCGACATACCTACTCGGAGAAGTCGGCCCTCTCCCAAAATGCTCTCTCCAAGCTTTCTCGAAGGTTGGTCAATTCATCCTCCTTTCGAGCGCATAAAGCCTCCAGTTCGACTGACTCCGACATAAGCCTCTCAAGATCCTCTCCACGATGAGTCAACTCATATTGCATCTTGAAGAAGGCTTGGTCATACAACTTCTTGACCTGTAACACAAAGAAGAGAAATCAGAGAGCAAGAATTAAAAATCAGAGAATAGCATATTGCTTCTCAAAATGTCACATGCTTTTGGAGCCTCTCGCTTCCTCGAGAGCAACTGGGGCATCAACATCGGTCTCCTCATTTACCCCCTCGAAGTAGTCTTTAAATGCGTTATCCTCTCCCCAAGAGGTCTCTAGAACAGGAGCACCCCTAACTTGAGCATCCCGTATCTCCCCTGGAGAAAATGACGAGCCCAAATGAAGCCCACCAGCAATATCAGCCTCCATCAAGGCTTCTTCCCGACCTCGGAAAGCTCTAGTAGCAAGCCCTCTGAGCCCCTCAACACGGACTGTGCCATGTCTGATGAGTGTCTTGGGGACTGCGCTCAAATCCTCCTCGAGGGTCTCCTCTACGAACGGCGGGTCCGCATCAGCCGCCTCTAACTCACTAGACGACCGCTCAATTGCCGTTGAAACCTCAGCGCTTTGTTTTGCCCTTTGTACAAAAGGGCAGGCATTATCGCTCTTCTCCTCGGCCCGTAGGCTCTTAGCGGCCGTCGAAGACAATACCGTGGCATCAATCCTAGGCTTCCGAGCCTTTGGCCTTTTTGATTTTGGGGACTTCGTCGAGGCCTCTTTCTTCCTTTTCTTATCTTTGGTGGTCTTCGGGGCCTCTCCCTCACCAAGTGGGGGCGGCCGCATCAACACGCCTTCACCAAGGCCTGCACAAACATATTATGTCAAAATACATCACCATCAAAAGTTCATACGAAGAATGTAAAAGCAATATAAACAAGAGCGTACCACGGTTCTTAGCCTGTCATTGTGTTTTGGCCAGCTCACACCATACGCGTTTGTTGTATGGGAAAGCAGAGTCTAAATGTTTGATCCACCCCGAAAGGTCCTGAACTGCGCTGGGAAACCAAACAGTGGTTGCACAATTAAAAGAAAATCAGTCGAAAGAGAAAGAGAAAGCAAAGCATGCTCAATTCAGGGGTACTTACGTTTCATATTCCACTCCTCCGGAAATGGCATTCTGTCAGCAGGGATGATGTCTGACTTTCTGATTCTAAATCGACTCCTCCATCCCCGATCTCTATCCTCGTCGATGCAGGCGAGGAACACCTTGGTGGATCGACCGTGCAGTTTAATAAGGCCCCCGTGGAAGAGTCGAGGGTTGTACAATCTAAGCAAATGGTCGAGGGTGAAATTCATTCCCTTGACCGTGTTGGTGATATGTCGAAACATATATACAATCCTCCAAAAAGAAGGATATATTTGACCGAGTGTCACTAGGTATTGATGGAAAAAATCAAGAATCACCGGATCAATTGGTGGAGAAGAAGAATCGATGAGGCCTAAGGTGAAGGGGTATGTATATACACTGAGAAAGCCATCCTTGTGCGTGACTATGCTTTCGTCAGTCGTAGGGATCTCTGATCAAGCCGCCTCCTTCCAGCGGCAGTCAAGTTTTACCCTCTCTATATCCGATAATACACTTACGTATCGGGACATGGGCTAGCATCAGCCCGATGTAGAAATTGGTTTTTCTATTGTAAAGTCAGAAATGATGTCGAAGGGTCCAGGGATGCATTGCTCGATGGTAGGAGGGATTTTTGACTTGCCTTTAGCCGGGCGTGATGGAGAAACATATCCCTCCTTTTGTGGAACCGTTTTAGAAGTTTTTTCCATGATAACTATCGAGTTTTGAAGTGAGAAGATGAAAAAACGTACACAGGCAGAAGATAAGAATGGAAAGCACTTAGTTGAATTTTGAAGGTTTAGGGAAGATGAATAAGATTCAAATGGTCGAGGGTGAAATTCATTCCCTTGACCGTGTTGGTGATATGTCGAAACATATATACAATCCTCCAAAAAGAAGGATATATTTGACCGAGTGTCACTAGGTATTGATGGAAAAAATCAAGAATCACCGGATCAATTGGTGGAGAAGAAGAATCGATGAGGCCTAAGGTGAAGGGGTATGTATATACACTGAGAAAGCCATCCTTGTGCGTGACTATGCTTTCGTCAGTCGTAGGGATCTCTGATCAAGCCGCCTCCTTCCAGCGGCAGTCAAGTTTTACCCTCTCTATATCCGATAATACACTTACGTATCGGGACATGGGCTAGCATCAGCCCGATGTAGAAATTGGTTTTTCTATTGTAAAGTCAGAAATGATGTCGAAGGGTCCAGGGATGCATTGCTCGATGGTAGGAGGGATTTTTGACTTGCCTTTAGCCGGGCGTGATGGAGAAACATATCCCTCCTTTTGTGGAACCGTTTTAGAAGTTTTTTCCATGATAACTATCGAGTTTTGAAGTGAGAAGATGAAAAAACGTACACAGGCAGAAGATAAGAATGGAAAGCACTTAGTTGAATTTTGAAGGTTTAGGGAAGATGAATAAGATTCAAAACTATGAAAAGGCAAATGATTGTAGTTATTATAGAGGCCCTTTATGCATGCTTGAAGAGTAAGAGTCGAACCTATGATGGTTCATGGGCCTCTCGAGAATTGTGTTGACAGCAACCTCTGCGCAGCTTTTCATGTCACGTCATTTAATGCTCTGAAAGGACTGATGCCATAACAGGAGTGTCGAAGAGGCAAAAGGTCAAGACCGTTTCTTATCTCTTCATTCTAAGAAACGCGGGGACTATCTGTATACGGCTAAAATCAGAGAGCCCGATTTTACGATCATTTCGACGCTCAGAAGGTTCGAAGGTTCAAAGTTTCGGCATCGAGGCAGTACATATCGAAGGTCCTCGACCTCGAGGCAGTACATATCATAGATTCTAGACATAGAGGCTATATAAATCGAATGTTAACATGGAAAGGCAGGAAATTCCCAAGGGGCACGTGGTTAAAGCTGACAAAATACACAAAATAGTACAAGCCCGTACCGTGGCATTAAATGGTTATACCAGCCATATCTATTTTGCATTAAATACACATGTACTATGTTGGGATTCCCTCTCATATATAAAGGGGACCCTTGTCACTTTGTAACACATATGATATTCGATACAAGAACAAGAACATCCTCTGCTCTCCAACAAAAACATTCTCTACAATTGCTTCATTAATTTATTGCTTCTCATTTATTGTGTTCTTGAATTATTCTTCATTTATTACTTGTTATTGATCATAAATAGTCAATTATTAAGGACTTCAACGCTGTTAAACTGTTATCAATAGCCCCTAGTCAAGCTTCTAAAGCTCGACCTCGAGGCCTGTCTGACCACCCTCGAGATTGGTCTCCCCGTTACCTGATTTGCATAATTTCTTTCCTTTTGCTCTTATTTCATTTTTCTCACTTCATATTCAGCATCTACTGCCTAAGAAATCAGTGTTAAAATAGATCACGTATATTTAGAACCACGTAATCAAATATAATTGTATTTATCATTTTCAAGGTAAACACCTATTAATCAGAAGAACTCGAGATATTTTGATTGAATCATGTGGGATTCAGAAGTGGAAGAAATTGTTTTATCTACTAATAATGGTCAAATTGGCATATTGCTAAATCACGTCCCAGTGTAGCAACTTTGAGATGTACCCCAACACTCGCCACGATGAGTGCGGCCACAAGTAGAACATGAACGTGACCCTGTCTGAGTGATCCATCTTGATGACGAATTCCATGATAACAAGAATTTCTATGGTTGCTCGTTCTCCCCTCTTCAATTCCCAATGAACAACATGAGCTTGACCTATCATTTGTTCAATTTGGTCGCCAATGGTGCGTGAAGCGCATGCGGAACGGGCACAGAGAAAAAGAAGTGTGAAGGAGAAGCAGCCGAGCTCATTCCCTTCACTTCCTGGGACCATCCCCTCCATGCAATAATGCACCTACACGCCTTCATCGATGTTGTTTTTTGACCGGAAGGCCGAGAGCACCTAATTGTCAAATAAAGCTATTCGTGCATTAATTCCTAGCTTGAAAGCATTCTTTGAAGCAAAAATTTCGGTAAATCAAGCCTGCGTAGAATACTTGACTTTTCCATGTGCAAGACCACAAAAAGTATTCCCCCCTAAAGCTCAGCTCTGCGAAGGCCTTTCGGAGATTGACCTTTCTTTCTCTTCTTCCCGGTCTGATCGGGCGAACCTTCTCGGCGTACTAGCCCCATAATGGAGTCAGACCTAACCACACTCTCTTTGTATAAAGCGAAGCAAGACCGTTGGCCTGATCTTACTCCCCGCCCAACTGCCCTGGCGTATGTTTCTGAATCAACTGCACGAGTTAGAGTTGTCCCTCATGGTACTCAGGGTCGTGGATGTCCAGGTCGTCTTTGTTAAAGAATATACACACATATATTTTATAGTGAGAGAGAAGATTCTCTAACATAGATAGAGATGGGACCATGAACGAATGAAAGGAACCACTACACAAGAATAGAGCCCTTTTTCTTCATTCAATCGAAATATACGAGATCACAAACATAGATTGCTCGCGACTAAATATGAATTGAGACAAAAGCTTTATATCTATCGCGTATAGACTTTAAGGGCGTGGTGGCCTAACCATCGAGGTGAAGTCGGGACCTAAAAGATCAAATGGAACAAGTCTACTTTCAGGAAATGTTTGGAACAGAGAACTTACAATAATACAACTCCGTATTCTCCGAAGATTGAGGAATCATTCTTTTGATCCTCCTCTAGCATCTTTGGAAACAAGATGCGCTCTTACGTGAGGAGGGGAGAAATGAAAGTAAGAACCATGTGCATGGATGAAAGACTGATTAAAGGGCTTGGGACCGTAATGCAGTCTTCGATAAGAGTTGTATTCTCTTGCCCCGGGGAAACCCCTAAAGTAAGAAGCAAGAACGCTCGAACCTCCTTAGAAGACTGACTGGTCAGAAATAGGTTATCCAAGAAGGCTCCACTACGATGGGATACTCCCTCCGGCATGAGCGAACCCTTTCGGAAGTGGTTAAGAATGGGGGGGGGGGGGGCTATCCCAGCCCGGATCCCCTTCATTCGCTTCGCGGGAGCCGCACAACACATAGCTGGAAGTCAGAGGGCCCATACTACCTGCCTAACCTTTCGCTCTCAACGACCGTAGATCGAAAAGCGCATGTCCTTAGTCAATTTTGGACTGAAGCTATTCTGACTGCCGCATATTTTTTTAACCGAATACCTTCCTCTGTCATCTCTGGTCTGTCTCTTTTTGCCTTTCTTCCTTGTTTAGTAAAGTCTCTTTTTTTATAGGAGTAGGTTCAGTAGGATAATGGCTAGAAGGATTTGAAAAGCATTATGGCATTGCCCGATTTCAGGTGGCGCACCCTCCACACAAGCACCGCCGCCTCTTTTCCTGCTACACCCGGAACATTGTACTCAGGGTTCCAAACCTCCAGTGAGTGACTATAAACAATTATGTCATTAAGGTTTTCCACTACAAACTGGTCAAGTATCCTGCACAGGAAGACGTCAACTCCTTCCAAAGCTCGGATTATCCTAAGAAACCTACTATTCAAAGCGAGGGGCAGAGTCACTCTTCACCTACTCTATTCATCCATCCACTGAATAAGAAAAAGAAGAAAAAAGGAAAAAGCATATGTACACTAGTAAGAAGAAGAAGAAGAAAAATCCTGGTTAGCCTTTTGAGGGTTTGGTTGACACGAGCACAACAATCGGCAGAGCAGGATGAGAAGGGAAACATGAGTATAAAAAATCGTCATCTTTTTAAAAATCGAAGAAATTCTCTGACTTTGATAAAAAATTTAATCGGCTTTTGTCCTTATAATTGACATAGACCCGAGACCCCCTTTTTTACGTTCCCATATTCCCCCGTGTGTCAACATGGGGGGAGTGAATGGGGAAGGGATTGGTCAAGAGATAAATGAGAAATTACTAAAAATAAAAACTATATCATCAAGAAATTCTATTTCTCACTTTTGTTTTATCACACACAACAACGTTAGGATTTAAAGACAGAGTTTGATATTTGTACGTCAGATTTAGTAGACTATTTCTATTTAAAAATTAGCATGCACTCATAATATCATTTCGAATTAACGCTCATGAGATAAACTCAAGGGAACTACATAAGCATCCGAATCACGTCAAAGACACACTAGCCATGAAACATATTAAACTTTATATTTATAATTTCAAAAAAATTAATTTTGTCTAATTTAAAATTTTTAAAATATGCTATTACCCCTACATTACCTTCTTCTGACCATGTAAAAGAAGAAAGAATGGGCAACAAGGAAGCACACGTGCAGTGGAGACACGTTTCCCGATTCAGAGTTACAAGTACGGAGGATATCACAGCCGTTGGTTACTGAAATGTCAGAAAGGGAATCTTCTCCTAACAGCCGTTAGATTTACAAGAAATGTAGGACCAAAATCGTACACGTGTCCCTAACAAAGAACTAGAACGACCCTTTGGCCGACAAAAATTTAAAGCAAGTTGTACCTAAAAGTTAACGAAAGGCCAAAACAGTGAAAGAGAAGAGAAATGATGAGTCCCCATTGGAGACATTATGGCTATAGCCTTTTAGAACTCTGGTTTTGGTTAGCTCATAAATATAACATGGCCACTAAAGTAGAGACTCTCAATAATGAGATTAAATCTAGTCCTCTTTATCATTTTGTGCCCTTTCTTTTTCTTTTTTTTTTACCTTTTTCTTCCTTTTTACATTTATTTACCATGTGCATTTTAAATGTCTACTAAACCAAGAAAATGTACGTGCTTTCAATATTACTTATAAGCTTATATTCAGTTGTTATGCATTCTAAACATGAAAGCTTTCATATGCGATTGATTATTCTATTATTGTTATATTGTAGAAACGTAAAATTATTTTTTAGTGAATTTTTAAATTTAAAATTATTTTTTTTAGATTCATATCCAAACGCCTACTAAAACTCTTAGCATGCGCATTTTAAATGCCAAACCACAAAAAATGACCATAGATTTTGGCTAACAAATTGAAATAATATTTTGGAATTAATTCAACTGTTTATTTAGCAAATTGGCTCACTATTTTCAACTTCAAATTTGAAATGAAGAAATTGGAATTTGACAAATATGAATAGAAGGTTACACCTTTTTTTTAAGTTTTCACTCATAAAACTTCGCTAGCGTTTGGACATATCTTTAGTTGAAACATGAAAAAAGAATTTTGATAGTTGTGCTGAAAAATAACTTTTGTAAGTTAAAGTTGTATTTCGACATGCATTTTGTTTGGAAAAAAAATTAAAGCTTTGTGAATGGAAAAAAATTCACCAAAAAACTGCCCTAAACCAGTTCCATGAACAAACAATGTTTTCAACAAAAACAATTTATAAAAATAAAAAAATCAAAATTTATAGCCAAACGGAAGCTTCAACTATGTTTTCATGTCCAAATACAATCCTCTTTGGCTTTAACTTCAAATACTTTCTTTTTTCAAATCTCACCCAACTTATTTCCAAAAATCTATGCGTTTGGATAATATTTTAGTTCAGTTAAAAAATAATTAAAATTGAAGTTGGAGTTTTCAAGAAAATTGTTAAATTTAAATTTATGTTTGAATGTGTCACTTGAAATTATTTTGACAAAGTTGGAGAGTTCAAAAATTCATTTGAAATACACTTTCAAACCGCTCTTACAATATTTAATTTGCAATTCAAATAATATTTCACTTTATAAATCAAAATTTCATGACCAAAATTTTTATTTACTAAAAGATGTGTTAGTATTTGAGATACTGCAACAGCAACATTTGAGGGTGCTTTTAGATTACCTCTAAAAACTACTACTCTGCTCATATATGACGCGAACCTTTCCTCATCCATTTACCTTCTATTGAATGAAAATGTTTTTCCTATTATGAGATGAGAAGGAAAAATAATTCCCAAAACTTTTTTTCAAGTTTGAAATAATCCAAGAAAGTGAGAATATAATTATATCCCTAGTAATAAATAAATGCTTAGCATATTTTTTTTTTCTATTAATAAGTATTCAGTTCTATACTAAAATATAGATAGACAAATCAAATAATTTTTTTAAACCTTTTTCATATAAAAACATTCATCAACATATATTTCTTTTAAAAAGGTAAAGTGATGAACGGCTTATGAGGGTATTTTGATAAATAACAATTATTTTAAAAACTGTGCAATGCGTTAATACATCAAACCAAACAATGGATAAGAAATATGTGAGTATAACTAATACCATCATAACTAATGCACTCAAAAGAAATACATTATTATTTTCTGTCTTTAAGCTCTTGTTCTTTTTGGTCAACACCAATGTGCTTGACCTTGATTCACGATCAACGTCTCTCTTGACTCTGTCGATGGTTTTGATGGGATTCACAATCAACGTCTCTCTAACCTTGAACGTACCGTTAGAACCAAGTTAACGGGACGTTCGAGGTCAGAGAGGAACGAATGCAAAGATACTTGGATAAGTTGCAGGTAACATTACATCGGTTCAAATAATGGACTCTACAGCACATACCTCAGGATCAAAACAGCGAGGCTGATGCCCTTGCTAACTTGTGGTCGTCGGTCGAAGACGATGAGTTCAACTCGGGGCAGTCGTACAACTCATGAGATTGGTAGTGGATGAAGTCCATGCCGAGATAAACTCAACGAGCCTAACTTGGGACTGGAGAAATGAATATATAGAGTATCTGAAAATTGAAAAATTACCCTCGGATCTAAAGGAATGGAGGGCCCTGCGTACGAAGGCAGCCCGATTTAGCTTGTCCGAAGACGAAACCCTGTTCAAAAGAGCATCCGATGGCCCACTCGCAATATGTCTAGGACCGCGAGATACCGAGTACGTTCTGAGGAAGGTCCACGAAGGCACTTGCGGAAATCATTCAGGCCCCAAATCATTGGTTCAAGAAGTATTCAGAGTCGGCTACTACTGTATCGACATGGAAAAGGATGCGAAGGAGTTCGTACGAAAATGTGACGAATTTCAAAGGCATGCTACGATGATTCATCAACGGAGAGTTTCTACATTCGATCTTGTCACCCTGGCCATTCATGAAAGGGGGGATGGACATCGTTGTCCCCCTTCCATGGGCACCCGGTAAGGCTCAATTTATATTATTTAAAGTCTGACTATTTTTCTAAGTGGGTGGAAGCCCAAGCATATGAGAAGTTCAGGGAAAAGAAAGTCATCGATTTCATTTGGGACCACAATATATTCCGGTTGGGGATGCCAACCGAGATCGTGTGCGACAATGGGAAACAATTCATCGGCAGCAAAGTAAGCAAGTTTCTTGAAGAACATAAGATCAAAAGGATCCTATCAACACCCAACCATCCTAGTGGGAACGGACAAGCACAATCCACTAACAAAACCATACTCCAAAACCTCAAAAAGAGGTTGATCGACGCCAAGGGAAAATGGAAACAAATCTTACCCGAAGTCCTGTGGGCATACTGTACGACCTCGAAGTTCAGTATCGTGGCCACCCCATTCTCGCTGGTTTACGGCGCCGAAGCTCCAATAAAAGTCGAAGTCGGAGAGCCGAGTCCTAGGTTCCGATATGAAACCAAAGAATCAAACGACGAAACCATATATACAAGCCTGGATTTGTTAGATGAAAGGCGTGAAGCCGCCCTTGTTCGATTGGCCGCCTAAAAATAGCGGATCGAGACGTATTACAATCAAAGAGACAACCTTCGACATTTCAATTTCGGGGACCTTCTATTAAGAAAGATCACGCTAAGCACCTGTAACCCAAACAGAGGAAAGTTGGGGACGAACTTGGAAGGTCCATATCAAATTATCAAGATCACCAGAAAGGGATTGTACAAACTCGGAACAATGAACGGCGACCGACTACCGAACAACTGCAACATAATTCACTTGAAGCGATACTGCTTCTAAGGTACAATCCCGTTTACTTCTTTTAATTATTTACATTTGGACTAACGCTTGCAAGTAACTGTCAAAGAACGATGCAACTCTTTAGGCCTGAAAGCATGCGTTGCACTTTTTTTCCCTTGAACCGGGTTTGTCCCAAAGGGGTTTTCCGGCAAGGTTTTTAACGAGGCAACAATAAATCGTGCTAACTTAGAATTTGAGATCGACTATAAACCAGTGTCCACAAGGGCCACCTTTATCCGGTTTCAAAGGATCACCCTCACTCATGACTATCGTCTAAATACAAAGCTCGGACGGCTCGGGCTATCAAAGACCGGTGGCACAAGACCTATTAGGCAGTGCCCGAACCTTAAAAGGCTACGGTTGTCCCTATTCGGGGACCATTATCTTGGGCAAATCCAGATAACTCGGGGTAACAATCCCACTGGGCAACACCCGAACTAGAAAGGATATGGCCATACTAAAACAACTCAGAGACGTCCGAGACCCGTAACAAAAACAAGGCCGTCGAAATTTCTAAACCAATTCAAAAGGCTACCCTCGACAAACTGTAATCTAAAAGAAATTTTTTAAGCACTTTGGGGAAAGCTTCCATTCGATCCGAGCCCCCACGAGTCTTTAACAAAATTGAGAGCAAGGCCTGTTCGAACCTCCGAACAAGGCCTAATTATTACGTGCTAAGGTATTCTTCATAATCATATAGAAAAAAGTGAAATAAAACAAGCTTAAAAACTGACGAAGGGAAAAAGAGCCTATATATATATATATATATATAAATTTTACAAAGGCCAAACGGCCTCGACAAAATACAAAGTTACAAAAAATGAAAAATTACAAGGCGCCTAAGAAGCCTAATCCTCACCACCAGGGCCGTCGGGATCTTCCATGGATCCGCCTGAACCCTTGGAGTCTTCTTCATCCTAGGGATGCGCCAACTTCATGGACTCGGCCCCGATCCCCTTAGCACTATCGATCTCGACCGACAAAATAAAGCCCCGATCATGAATCTCCTCGAGGGCCTTCTTTTGGGATTGCCACTTGACATATTTGGCCATGTCTTTCAGGCGATTCTAGACTACCTCGAAATTGGCCTTATACTGGGCCACCAACTCATCGGCGTCAGCCTTGGTTGTTTTAGTCACCAACTTGGCTGCCTTAAGCTCTTTCGCGAGGACCTCCCGGCCGGCAACAGTCGAGCTAAGTTGGGATTGAAGCTCCTCGACTTTCTCAGACCATGCCTCCGTTTCTCCTTTATCGATTGGAGTTGAGCTTCTACTGAGGCCAACTACTACCGGGTTGTCTCTTTTTCCGAAGCCAAATGATCCATCTTGCTCTTCCACCCTTTGGCCTAGGCCTTGATCACATCCATTTCGGCCCGGAGTTGGTTGATCCAATCGAGTTTCTGCTGGACCTGTGGATTATGACTGTTAGACACCGTGTCTAGCTCATCATCACTAACTTCAAAAAAATTTACCTATTCCAATTAGGGTTGTCATGTTCCTTCTGAGCCACATCTAACTCGTCTCGGAGGCTCTTGATTTCGCCCTTACGTTGCTCGCTGAGAAGCTTATACATGTTTCTTTTCTCAGCAATATCTTTGGCTTCGACCTCATAGTGGCTCAATTCTTCCCGCTACCGGAGGAAGGTCTCATGGTGGAGCACCGAGGCTTGCAAATACGAGGAAATACACTAGAATTACCAAAAAACTAGTTCAAATGTGAGAAGGAAAATTGTAATCTTCAAGAATTATCAAGAGTTACCCGGTTTAGTGCCTGTTGTGCTTCATTGAACAAGCACGGTGAGTCCACCTCATTCATTTTGGCCTAGTCCTTTCCGGTCACCAGGCACTGGAGATAACTGGCCACCCTACGAGGGCGGAAAGAACCCAGGCATCCTCCGTAACGGTGATGACAATGGACCGTTTCCGGTCAGGATTACACTTAGGGCAGGGAATCAGTTAATCAGTTTCGGGCTCGAGTTAGGCCCACCTTCCCCGAGGACGGACTCTTCCTCGGTACCTCTATGTCACCCAATCCGGTGACGTCCTCTATGGCAGTAGAATCCATACCATCAAAAGCCACGGAGGGGGTCATCCGTTCCATGGTCCCCCTCGTTTGGGTGCTCTTTCACCGCTTGAGCCTCAATAAACATGGACTCGGTAAACGAGGTTGACTCGGTGATGTAGATCATACCGAGTGTCTCCTTCAGGACATTGCCCGTATCCTGGGTAGCTTCGACCCTGGTATCCTCATCTACCTCCCTTGCTTGAGGAAGATCAGCCTCACGATTTTCTTGTTCAGAGGCCCCCCGCTCTTCAGGCTGCAACGGCTTGCGGGCCACCAGAACGAAGGGTTCTTCCCCCTCAGATTCGTCCCTCAACAGTTACAGTTTGTCCAAAGGTGGTGCTCAAGAATTGGTGCTTTCCTTTGGCTTGCGCACCAGCCTTCTCCTTGTTTTCTTTTTTTTCGAGCTCGGGGAACTCAGAGCCTTTCTCTTTTTCTTCTCTTCGGCCTGTCCCGGAGCAGGGGACTCGACAGGAAGGGCCTTGCCATCGACTGGAGGCCTAAGCTTGACATCCTTGGATAAACCTACTAAAAAGAAGTAAAGGGAATAAATCTTTAATGATTAAAAGAAGAATCCTAACACAACCTACTCGGGAAAGAAATCTCACCATGGTATCGGGCCTCCCAACGACCCTTCGAAAGTTTGCGCCACGAGCGCTCAGAGTAGGGAATTTATGAAACGATAACCTCGACCCACTCCTTGAGTCGAGGGACAACATTTGAGACCCGAGCGACGGCTGCACCACGCACCACCACAAAACACCGATAATAAAAAGAGAAGTATAAAATCAACATTCGAAGTTAAGTTCTACTTACGTGACATATTCCATTTCTCGGGGAATTGTCTGCATTCAGCAAATCAAGTCTGAAGTCCTCACCGGACAAAACGGCCTTGCCAGCTTCGATCTCGTTTTTCATAGATGCTTGAGAATGGGGCCTTACTGGCTCGGCACACAAGTTTTATCAACCCCCCTCAGAATAGTCAGAGACTGTATAAGCTGAGCAGATGATCGATGGTGAACGAGCACCCATCGATTTTGTTCGTAAAAAACCAGAGGAGAATCACGATCCTCTAGAGTGACTGATGGATCTTGCCTAGGCACACATTGTACCTCCTGCAAAAATCCAAAATGACCGGGTCCACCGTGCCTAATGTAAAGGGATAAGTGTAAACACTTGAATATCCCTCGAAATATGTGGTGATGGCCTCTTCGGTATTGATACCCAATTTTTTCAAAAAAATATTTTAAATTGCATATATACCTTCAAAGTCATGCATTAATAGCAATTGGTATTTTTCCATTATTTTCCTACATTTTTATTAATTTGTCCAGTATTTATTTCCAATAAATAATTATAAAATTGCATCACAATTGATTTCAAAAGCATTTCTTGATTTAATTTATTGTTTATGGTCCTAATTAAACCCAATTATTTCATAATTAGCCAAATTGGCATCTTCTGGCTATAATTGCAATAACTTTGCAATTATAGCCCAAGCATATAATTTTGCACTATTTTGTACCAGAAATGAGTTATTTGTACTTTTAAATACTAAATAATCATTTCAAACTATTTTCTATGCATGAAAGTAATTTTTTATAGTTATTATCTATTTTGTAAATTATTTTAATTAATTTGAATTGGGTATTTAACAAATAGCCTAATCTCATTTCAATTGTAGCCTAAGTTAAACCTGACCCCAACCCTAATTAAAACAGCCCAAACTGGAGGCCCAATCCACTTAAATCCACCCGACCCAACTCCCCTTTTAATCCGGACCATTGATCATTTTTAATCAACGGTCCAGATCCCTTCTTGCCTTAATTAATCCTAAGACTACCCCCCAAACCCTCATTCCCTCCTCTCATTTTTCCCTCTTCTTCTCCGTCGTTACACTCTCATCTCATCTCTCAAACTCTCTCTGGTAAACCTGACCTTTCACCGGCCGTCGACTTGCCGGTAACAATGGTGGTCTCACCACCATCCCAGCTCTCATGGCTCCCTCTTATGCCAGATTATTATTGCCTTAAGGTCCTTGAAGGAACCAGAAGGCGGTTCACTCACCTCCCATGGTTTTCATGTCATTCTCAAGCCACCATGGCCTTTCTGAGTAAGATCTTCATATTTCGGTTTAAACCTATGGGTTTCTAAGCCTATATCTTTCTCTAAAAACCCTAATCTCATCTCTTGAAATTCTCAGATCTGTACAGATCTGAGATGGTTCGAACTTATTTTTATTTGTTTTATGAAGATTCTCCTGATTTTCGAAGTGACTTTTCAATTTCCTAAACTAGGGTTTCCCGAAAATCCTTTTCTCCAAAACATTTTCTGATTTTAAGTGTTTAATCTCCTGTTCTTATGTGTTTTCGACTGATTATGTTGAGTTTACCTCAACCCTAACTAGTTTATGCTAAAACCCCAAATTTTGGACATTTTTGTTTGGATTCTAAGTTTGACCGTGNCTTTTCATTTTCCTAAACTAGGGTTTCCCGAAAATCCTTTTCTCCAAAACATTTTCTGATTTTAAGTGTTTAATCTCCTGTTCTTATGTGTTTTCGACTGATTATGTTGAGTTTACCTCAACCCTAACTAGTTTATGCTAAAACCCCAAATTTTGGACATTTTTGTTTGGATTCTAAGTTTGACCGTGTTACTTGTGCACTGTTTTCGATCTATGCTTTGATTCTCATGATTTTCCTTTAGCTTAATTCGATGTCCTGTGATTTTTACCCTAGTATGTCTTTATTAGGGTTTGTGATTCTATTCTCGACTGATCTAGTATGTTTATGCTTGGACTACTTGTTTATTCATGGAAACCTATGTTATTTTCCTTAAAATCAGTATTATTTCGAGTCTTTGATTCATTGATTTGATATGGTAATACCTGTATGCTGATTTCCGGTTATTTCCCTATTTTTTATAACTTTTAATTATTTCTTGCCTTATCTTTGATTCACCGTGAAATTTGCTGACTCTTACTAAGTGTTTCCTTAATTAAACTCTTTTTTACTTACCCCTAATTACCTACTTTGTACCTAAGGTTACTTGATTTCCTTCTTTAATTATCTGCCCTGCTCTTGACCGTTGGTTGATTACCCCTTAATTGGTGGAAACTTGGCTGATTTTATGTATGATTGAATCTCTAATTTTCCCTAGTTGCTACATAATTGATTCTTTACCTTATTCTGTTTAGCTCTTAACTGCTATATATACTCTCCTCCATTCTCACTTCTAACAGACTTACACTGCACTCAACACACACGAACATAATAGTTCAAAAACTCTCTCTCATACTCAAAGATTTTCTACTCTCTTTCTTTCTTTGTTACTTACTAATGTTCTGAATTAGCCGGCTGCAAGCCAAGGCTAATTGTTGTGCTCTCATATTCTTCACTTTGTTTTTACTATCTCTTTACTAGTATGTTCTGATTTCAATTCAAGTCCCAAAAGCAACATGTTTCTTTTACTGCTTCAGTTTATCATGTTTCTAATCTGTTTCTATCTATGGTTTTGTTGTTCAACATGCAATTGACATGTCTACATCATTGTTCGTCTAGCATATTATATTATGTCCTACTCCCCCTTAGGATCAGTATGCTTATGAATATGTTACCCCCTTGTAGTATGTCCCAATGTGACTCTGCTCTATCTTATGTTTACCTGGTTTCTAGTATGAACCTTTCTTTGCAAAGAAATTTTTATCCTAAGTTGTCTGATTCTGTGTTGATTCTGAAATTCATGATGTCTTGATACCATTAGCTATCCCCTAATCCCCATAAACCCCCTACAAGAACTTCTATGCTACTGTATACTATTTTCTCTATGTGTCCCCAATTCACATAACCCCTGTATGATGGACTGTGATTAGAATGTGATGAATCTGTTTGTGTGGTGATTAGTCTACTATTTTTTAATTGTACTACTCTTGTCAAATACTATTTTTTACTAAACAACTCTCATATTTTATAAAACTGTTTCAACCAAGTCTTTTTCAAACACTGTCTTTCCTATTAAAACCTTTTCAAAACTATGTCAAGCACTCTCACTCTACTCTTAGGTCCTTAGGTTCTGCCCCTCCAGTGTATGACTGCCTTGGGATTCTTATGAGATCCTTCTGAACTCTGATGCACTGGGTTGGCCCTTCCACACTACACTTACTCAATTATGGTTATGAAATCTGGGTGTGAGCACTGCCCGGGATCCCTTGAGGTCCTTACTCAATTATGGTTATGAAATCTGGGTGTGAGCACTGCCCGGGATCCCTTGAGGTCCTTAGGGAACTCTGACACACCCGGATATGAGAAAGGTTATGAAACATTTGGGCATTTGAGGTCCTGAAAATCGGGTCCTGTTTTTCAGGCTCCCTATAGTTTAACTTCTTCTTTTCCTTTATATATTTATGTAATTTACTCAGTTGGTCAATAATAATTATTTGTAAACAGATATTGGGGATGGCTAGTGAAGTGGGGAGGGTATCCATATAGTTTTGTTAACATCATCGGGTAGAAATCATGTTTTAAGCTTTACATTGTTTCTATCTACATTAGAATCCATGTTTTAGGATCAACATGTTCATTTAAACCATGTCAAGTATGCACTAGGTACTATGTTCCTTGGATTTCATGTCTACTGTTTCAGCATCTCATCCATGCTTTATGTTTATCGCTTAGAAATCCTGCTCCTAGGACAATAAACAATGTTAACATAAAAGTTGTTACTCCTGTGCATTCAAAATCATGTCTCCATCACCCTGTAACTCTTTGTGCATTTTAGAAATCCTGCCTTTAGGAATTATGTGCATCCTGAAATTATGTCTTAACCATTCTGCATTTACATGTGCATATTAGATATCCTGCTCTAGAACGTTTTTTACATCTGCTTAACCGCGCCTAGTTTAACTACTGACTCATGAAAGGTAGAAACAATGTCACATCTAATTGTCATGCTCTTAATAATACCAGTAACAATCTATGCATAATCGTATCACCTAGAACAACATGTTTTTAGGTAAAATAACTTCTGAACTGTTTTTTTAACAATTCTGGTAATTATTATGCACAATCCCACGCCTAGGCAAGCCTTAGGTAACCAACTTTTTATAAAATTGGAAGACTATTTCTTTTGTGTTTCATGCCTAATGGTTTTAAAATCCGTAGGAAAACTGATTAGGTCCTTGCTGTTGAGTTTATAAATAAAGTTGCATACTTCTGTGCATTGATATTCACTTAGACATCATGTTTTAGGATCCTGCTTAATAATACTGCCCTTGTTTGTATTTGAATAGTGTTGTTTACATGCAATATTTGTGGAGGTAAACCTCAGCCTCTTAATTTCTTCTTTCCTACTTTTATTTGCTAAAGTCCTATTTGTTCTTGCATGTCGCCTAGTATCTTCTCCTTTAAACCTTAGGGGTCTGTTTAGAACTGCCTATAGGTAGAGGTCCCAATTTCCTCTAGGACCATTAATAAGGGACGGATAACAGCACACCTAGAGGTCGTTAAACAACATTCGCTTAATAACCACTAAGGGGTGGGAAGGGTAGACATGGATATGATGACTGGTGCGCTAATGTAACGTGTAGCCCCTCTTCTGAGGAGTGATTACCGGGCATTTTATTGATGTGATCCTATAGGATAAACAACGTAGGACCCCCTATCCCTTACACATGTGTGCTTAGACTGTAAATCATTCAAAACCTTATATATGTGCTTAGACTTTAAATCTTCTAAAACTTTACTTCATATGTGTGCTTAGACTGCGAATCTTTTCAAAATCTTTTACTTGTTTAAACTTTAATTGATATTTTCTCCTTGTCTAAATTCACAAAGCTTGTGTGGCCGGGAACCACAGTTGTGGACTTTGAGGGGTGCCTAACACCTTCCCCTTGAAGTAATTTCAGGCCCTTACCCTATCTCTGGTTATTCAATCTGTGTTTGTAAATAACCTTTAGTAGGTGCCCTAACGCACCTTAACTCGTTAGCTGGCGACTCTTCAATTCTTTATCTCTTTTCCAAAAGGAAACGAGTTGTCCCAATAATGTCGAATATCCTGAACGATCCGAAAGGGAAGGAAAGAGGGGGGCGCGACAGCATGGCGACTCCGCTGGGGATTTATCTAGGCCTTTACCATTTCAAACTGCTTTTTGAATTTGTCTTTACTTTTTTAATACTTGCGACCTTTCCCTTTTCCCCTTTATGTTCCATTAATTGTTTATCTCTTTCAAGTATTTATTCCTTTCAGAATCAAAACTGACATTTTCTTTTTACTTTCCTTTGTAACTACTTTTTCAATTATAATTGTTGTATTTACCGCTTTCATAACGTGCAAATACATGACAACACGCTTTTATTGCTCATTTATTGTTCCATAATCATGCTCAACATCATATTCCACTCGTGTCTATACAAATCCTATAGCAACGCTTGATGAGTGTTTGCACCCTTCCATTTTATATGACCCCTAAATTCGGAAAAGGCTTATTTGCGGTAAAACTAATCGATCAGCAGTGCAGTCGACAATTCCGTGCCTTTACCACTCAAGTTGTCCGCTTGAGGGTACCAGTCTAAAACCCTATAGAAACCTTACTCTGTTATATTGTGCATTCATCTTGGTCAAACCTAGCCGGGTTAACGTGTCGTCCGCACGATATCCATTTAAGACAACCTTATCCAAAAGTCCACCATATTTTTCATAATCCCAACAGACGCAGTCACGTTTTGTGCATTTATTTGGAGAACTAAATGCATGCATGCTAATCATAAGTGTATAAATAGTCGAGTCTGGTGGGGGTAAGGGTCTAACCTATCTATTTTGCAGAAAATGAGGCATGAAGTCCCTAGGTTCGGCATGGTCCAAAGAATACCACCACTATTGCTGGATTGGTGGGAAGACCTCTCGCCCAGTGACAAAGACCATGTGAAGAGGGTCCTCGAGAACTTTCCCTCTTTACTGGATATTCAACCAAACAACATGTTGATCGAAGCATCCACTATGTTTTGGGACAGATAAAGGTCTGTGTTCCGTTTTGGCAACATAGAAATGACCAACCTCTTGGAGGAGATAGGGGGCTTTGCGGGATTACCTTGGGACAGTCCAAGTTTGTTAGTACCGGAGAACCGTCCCGCTAGGGGGTTCCTGAAAATGATGGGTTTGAAGAAGAACGATGGTTTAGAATGCCTGACAGAGTCCTACATACCTTTTGATTATCTCTATGAACGATAAGGCCATAGAAAATCCTATCGTATCTTCCACAACGGGTTCTCTATTACTTCCTTGGGTCACATTCACCGCAGGGTTTTTGTGTTCGTCGTTTGCTTCCTGGGTCTGATGGTGTTTCCAAGAAAAGAGACCGGATTCACATTAGACTAGCTATGGTAGCCAAAACCTTAATGGAAGGGATCGAAGGGCAAACATATACCATTGTACCTATGATCATAGAAGACATGTACCGAGCCTTGGACCACAGGCAGAAGGGAGCCAAACACTTTGAGGGTTGCAATCTGCTACTACAGGTTTGGTTATTGGAACATCTCCAGAGAGGCCAATATCTTCAGGAATTTCCACGAAGGTCTTGGAATGATCATATAGCCTTCCACCACCCTAAGAGGATGACCTACATCCCTGATAGGTTTGCTCAACCTGAAAATGCTACAGAATGGGCGCAATTTTTTGATAATTTGATCGAGGACCAGGATGTTCGAATGGTTCCCTACCAGTGAATTCATCATCAGATCGAGGGACGCTCCGCACCTGGTGTTGATTGGTTTAAGGGGCATATATCCCTATTTTCCCATCAGGGTCATGATACAGGAGGGTAGAAAGCAAGTTATACCACGAGTCTCCAAAATGAGTCATTACAGGGCAGATTTTCAGGACGACGATATCCCGTACAAATGTGAAGCTCAGTATCTGTGGCATCTCAAAGTTATCTTAGAAAAGGACACCATCGATCCCGACAGATACCACGCAAGGCATGTATGTCTTTACCTATCATGGTTGGAAGGCAGCATAGCGGGGATAGTTGAGCCAGGCATCAGAAAAAATAGGGTCATAAACGAAGCGACTGAGGCTCAGGTGAAATACAATAAACTGTGCAAAAGGATTCGTGAGTCCAAGGCCGAGCATCTGGAGCAACACAAGACTAATATGGAACTGATCGATGGGTGGAAGGAAAGGGCCATCAAGTCTAGTGAAAGGTTGGAAAATTTTGAGCAAGGTCTGATGGAGCTAGAAGCAAAGACAAGAAAAAGGGTCGTCGACTGCCAGAATGCTGAGGGAAACGAAGGAGGGCATCTAGCAAGGGTATACCTGTTGTTGGGCATGCACGACCTAGGGAACCTGATTGACAGAACCAAGAAGACCAAGCCTAGGGAAGGTCCTTCGGGGACTAAGTAGTCTAGGTTTTCTTTTTATTGCTTTTACCAATGTAATAAGTCTAAGTGCCATTAATGACTTTATTTCCTGCTCATTATTTTAGTGTCGTTTTGGACTCGTCTATTTTACATTAATGAAATGAGGCATTTTTGCATCTAATTTCTCCAAAATCAACTTTTCGCTAGGCCTACCTATGGCACAACGAGGCTCCCAAATTAGGACACGCTTTTATTCCTGCACTATGTGTTTAAATACTGCAATATTTTCTCATGATCCTCATTGACTTGGCTACCTTTTATTTTTTGTTTTTGTTTCTCTTTCGATTATTCCCCTCCCCAGAGGTTGGTTCGTTCATTCTGGCATCATCATCATATCACACAAGATCCAGGGGCCCTCCACCACAACCTCCTCCTAGTCCACCTAAAGGCAAAGGCAAAATGGAAGATTTGGGAAACATCAGACAAGAAAACACAATGCCAGTGGAACGAACAGCTCTTGACAATCAAGGTACTCAGGTTCAGAATGATGCTATGTCACAACTCGAGCAAAGGTTGTTGAAACTCCAAGGGGAGCTTGAGCATGTCCGGAACTTAGCAAATTTATCCTTCTCACTCAGTGTCCCAGATGTCATTCAAAATCCCATACCTCCTCAAAACACCCCAAACAAACAGAACCCTCCCACAACTCATCATAATACAACTCCAGCGAAAAAACAAATTATCCCACCACAGCACCAGCACAACACTTTCCACGCTCCAATAAATACCCCGCTAATTATCCCTGAACCACAAGACTCCACAAGTGACCACATCTATGCTCAAACACCAGGTCATCAGAACAACCCCATATACATGGAGACTCTACCTCACTCCACCCAACACATTGCTTACACACCTGAATCCAGCGAGAAGGATATGCTCATTAAGAATTTGGCCGAGGAACTCAAGAAGCTGACTAGTCGAGTTCAGGGCGTTGAAGGAAGCAAGGGAGTCGAAGGGTTGAATTACAAAGATCTATGCATACAACCCGATGTTGAACTACCGGAGGGTTACAAACCTCCTAAGTTTGAAATGTTCGATGGTACAGATGATCCCAGGGTCCATCTGAGGACCTACTGTGATAAATTGGTTGGAGTAGGAAGAGACGAGAAGATACGCATGAAATTGTTCATGAGGAGCCTCACAGGAGATGCTTTATCTTGGTACATAAGCCAGAACCCTAAGAAGTGGTCCGACTGGGTAAGTATGGCATCAGACTTTATGGACCGATTCAGGTTCAATACGGAGAATGCACCAGACGTGTTCTACAACCAAAACCTTAAGAAGAAGCCCACCGAAACTTTTCGCGAGTATGCCGCTCGCTGAAGATCTGAAGCAGCCAAGGTCAGGCTTGCCCTAGAGGAAGAAAAAATGAACAAATTCTTCATCCGGGCACAAGACCCGCAGTATTATGAGAGGTTAATGGTGATTGAAAACCACAAATTCTCTGACATCATCAAGTTGGGTGAGAGAATTGAAGAAGATATCAAGAGTGGAATGGTCACTAACTTTGAGGCCCTACAAGCCATCAACAAAGCCTTGCAGTCTGGTGGTATATCCAAGAAGAAAGATGCAGGAACGATAATGGTTGCACAGGCACTCAAATCCCCGTTGGTATACAGAACTTCCCTACTCACCTATCAAGCACCCTCGCCCACCTATCAGTCAGCACCTCTATCAACATATCATCCATCTCCACCGTCTACATATCAACCTACTTCCCCGCAACCAGCTCCTGTTTATCATACCTACAACTCTCAGCCATCTCACTTCCAATCACCCCCTGCTCGCCAAAATTTTCGGAGACCTCGACCCAACTTTGATCGCAGACCTCCTAAACAATACACTGCCATTGCTGAACCTACCGACCAGCTGTATGAAAGATTAAAAGTTGCTGGTTATGTCACACGTATCCCTGCTATAACCCGTGAAAATCCATCCCAATGGGTCAATCCAAACAAGACTTATGCATACCATTCTGGCATGAAGGGGCATACAATTGATGAATGTCGCTCATTGAAGGATAAGATCCACTCTATGATCGATAACAAGGTCATCCAGGCAAAAGAAGCTACTCCTAATGTTTGCAACAATCTGCTTCCGGACCATAGGGGTGTCAACATGATAGAGATAGAAGAAGATCGGGACCCAGAGGGGTCGATCGGGTTAATCATAGAAGGTGATGACCCAAAGAAGCCATCAGTCACTCTTAATCCCATCATAGTCCAGATTCAGCCATCCGGAGACGTCGAGGTAACTGCGTCACTCCCATTCAAGTTTGAAACGGCACCACCTGCAAACACACATTTGCCGTTCGAGGTTGAAATTATGCCGCCTAATAAGGCACTCATTCCATTTGAAGTGAAAGTAGTTGCACCAATCACAGTGACAGTGTCAACCACGCCACGTTTCAACGACAAAGATGTACCTTGGGATTACACGGCTGAAGAAAAAAGGAAAGGTAAAGTCAAGATAGAAGAAGTTGGTGTTGCACAGGGGATGACAAGGACCGGCATGGTCTATACACCTGAACACTTGGAGAGTCTAGCAAGAATGCTTCCAACAAGCCACCCGTCATTGAGACAGGCCTAGATGATCTTTGGAGAAAGGTGCATGCTAGGGAATACTCAGTCATCGATAATCTGAACAAAACTCCAACCCAGATATTCATTCTGTCATTGCTGCAGAATTCAGAGACACACAGGAATTCTTTGATGAAAGTGTTAAACGAAGCATATGTGCCAAATAACATAGCTAGTGGAGAAATGGCCAATATGGTAGGTCAAGTACTGGAGAGTCACAAGATCACTTTCCACGAGGATGAGTTGCCGCCTGAAGGGCTAAGTCATAACAAAGCACTACACATCACCGTGCAATGTGAGGACTACTTCATCACCAGGATTCTGATCGACAGGGGATCTATCCTCAACATTTTTCTGTTGACAACACTAAAGAAATAAGGCAAGGGACTGCACGAGATCAAAAAAGGATCAATCTTTGTCTGTAGATGGGACCTACATGGTTCGAAATTGAATTTCAGGTGATAGACATATCGGCATCCTATAATCTATTGTTGGGACGCCCATGGATACATGCCGCCGAGACTGTAGCATTAACATTACATCAGGTGGTAAAATTTAAATGGAACCACCAGGAAGTAATCATCCATGGAGATGGAACCAACCCTATCTATGGTCGCCAGACCATCCCGGTGATTGAAGGTAGAAGAAGGCCGGGTAGAGAAACCTACCACTACATTGAACGGGTCAATGCAGTGGATAAATACAAACGGTGGGACAGTAAGATCGAAAGCATACTGAACTGGAGTGGATACGAACCTGGCAGAGGACTCGGGAAAAATCTTCAGGGGATTTCCAAACCAATATAGTTGAAGCATCATGGCACCACTTTTGGGATGGGATACAAATACACTTGGTAGGAGTACGAAGACTGGTCTCCACCATGGCACGGTCCCTACTATCCATTGGAACAACCTATACCACATTTGGAGCAGACTTTCCAGCAAGCTGATATCATATGGGGGTCAGAAGAAGAAGAAACTCTAGCAGGTTTGAAAGATTTATTCCTGGAAGATGGTGACATGGACTGTTGTATTATTATTGAGGAGGAGGAAGAGGAAGGCCCTACCATCCAAACTGTGAGCAAGGGATCATTTCTCAAGAATTGTACTGTCAGACCATCGAAGGCCCGACGAGTCCTGGGGTAGCAAGGCTGAACAAGCATTGTTTATTTCATTTTGGTAATAATTTCCTTTTCCGCATTTCCATTTTTGCATTTCCCAATAAAATCTCCAATGTTCCAAAACATTCAAAAATCACTTTTATGATTTAACGAATATGTATTCATTTACTACCATTCTCTCTCATTATTTTATCTTACAACATTACTATTTCATGTCTTGATGAACCAATGACTGTGACATGCAATGAGACAACGCAGCAAAAGGACAGTGATTCAGAGGAAGAAGATACCATGCCCAATGAAATTATCAGAGAAGTTGAAGATTTTGAAAATAGACCTAAGTCCAATCTGGACGAAACTGAGATAGTCAACCTGGGAGATTCAGAAACTGTCAAAGAAACTTGCATCAGCATTCATCTATCGCCAACAGAGAAAGTGGAATACACACAATTCTTGAAAGAGTATGAAGACATATTTGCATGGTCGTACGATGACATGACTGGTCTAAGTACATCCATTGTGGCTCACAAGTTACCAACCAATCCAATGTGCTCGCCGGTAAAGCAGAAGCTCAGAAAATTCAAGCTTGATATGAGTCTGAAAATCAAAGAGGAAGTTATCAAGCAAATCAACGCCAAGGTTCTCAGGGTAGTTGAATATCCGACATGTTAGCCAACATCGTGCCAGTGCCCAAGAAAGATGGAAAGGTCAGATTTTATGTCGACTACCGGGATCTCAATCGAGCCAGTCCGAAGGTTGATTTTCCTCTCCCGAACATACACATATTGATTGAAAATTGTGCAAAGCATGAACTTTAATCGTTCGTGGATTGTTTTGCTGGTTACCACCATATTTGGATGGATGAGGAAGACGCTGAGAAAATGGCTTTCATTATGCCGTGGGGAATTTACTGTTATAAGATGATGTCGTTCGGCCTAAAGAATGCTGGGGCCACTTATATGAGAGCTATGACCACTATCTTCCATGATATGGTACATAAAGAAATTGAGGTGTATATGGATGACGTCATCATCAAGTCCAAGAGAGCCACTAACCATACAGCAAATTTGAGAAAAAATTTCGACAGGCTGCGAAAGTACAACTTGAAGTTAAACCCCACGAAGTGTGCGTTCGGAGTTCCTGCTGGGAAATTGCTTGGGTTCATCGTCAGCCACCGCGGAATAGAACTGGATCCATCAAAGGTCAAAGCCATCCAAGAATTGCCACCGCCAAAGAACAAGAAAGATGTGATGAGTTTCCTGGGACGCCTTAACTACATCAGCCGATTCATAGCCCAGTCCACGGTTATATGTGAACCAATCTTCAAGATACTGAAGAAAGATGCTGCGAACGAATGGACCGGTGATTGTCAAAAGGATTTTGACAGAATCAAGGAATACTTGTCAACATCACCAGTCTTGGTCCCGCCAGAGCCAAGTAGACCCTTGCTACTCTACCTTGCGGTATTAGATGGAGCTTTTGGCTGCGTTCTGGGGCAACACGACGAGACAGGAAGAAAGGAACAGGCTGTTTAATATCTGAGTAAGAAGTTCACTCCACATGAGGCACGGTATTCTCTACTGGAATGTACCTGTTGTGCTCTAACCTGGGTAGCCCAGAAGCTGAGGCATTACTTCTGTGCCTACACAACGTATCTCATATCAAGTATGGATCCCTTGAAATATATCTTTCAGAAGCCCATGCCCACTGGCAAACCGGCCAAATGGAAAGTCCTGGTGAGTGAGTTCGACATTGTCTACGTTCTGGGGCAACACGACGAGACAGGAAGAAAGGAACATGCTATTTATTATCTGAGTAAGAAGTTCACTCCACATGAGGCATGGTATTCTCTACTGGAATGTACCTGTTGTGCTCTAACCTGGGTAGCCCAGAAGTTGAGGCATTACTTCTGTGCCTCCACAATGTATCTCATATCAAGGATGGATCCCTTGAAATATATCTTTCAAAGCCCATGCCCACTGGAAAACTGGCCAAATGGCAAATCCTGCTGAGTGAGTTCGACATTGTCTATGTGACTCAGAAAGCGGTCAAGGGGCAAGCACTGGTAGATCATCTTGCCGAGAATCCCGTGGGAGGAGAATACGAACCCCTGAAAAAGTATTTTCCCGATGAAGAAGTGTCATCCATAGGAGAAGACATTGCAGAATCCTATGATGGGTGGAGAATGTTCTTCGACGGAGCAACCAATTTCAAAGGAGTTGGCATTAGATCCGTCCTGATATCGGAAACAGGTCAACACTACTCGGTATCTGCCAAACTAAGATTTCCTTGCACCAACAATATGGCAGAATACGAAGCCTGCATCTTAGGGCTCAATATGGCCATTGGCATGAGTATCCAGGAGTTGCTAGTAATGGGTGACTCAGATATGCTAACACACCAATACAAGGAGAATGGGCTACCAAGAATTCCAAGATATTTCCATATCTGAACCATGTGCAGGAATTGAGGAAAAGGTTCACAAAGACAAAATTTCAGCACGTCCCCAGAATTCAGAACGAATTTGCCGATGCATTGGCCACTCTATCATCCATCATACAACACCCTGATACAAACTTCATTGATCCTATTCCAATAAAGATCCATAGCCAACCGGCATACAGTGCGCACATTGAAGAAGAAGCAGACGAAAGACCATGGTTCCACGACATCAGGGAATACTTGTCAAAGGGAGAGTACCCGGAGCTTGAAAATCACACTCAGAAACGCACGCTCCAGAGATTGTCCAACAATTTCTTTCTCAGCAGAGGAAACTTATACAGGAGAACTCCTGACTTGGGATTATTAAGATGTGTCGATACAAAGGAAGCCTCCAGACTACTTGAAGAGATACATATTGGGACATGTGGCCCACACATGAATGGTTTTGTCTTAGCAAAGAAAATACTCAGAGCCGGTTACTTCTGGATGACCATGGAAACAGACTACATCCAATATGTCCGAAAATGCTATCAATGTCAGGTATATGCAGATATGATAAAGGTACCCCCAAATGAGCTCAATGCAACAAGCTCACCTTGGCCATTCGTCGCCTGGTGAATGGACGTTATTGGACCAATCGAGCCTACAGCCTCAAATGGACATAGATTCATCCTAGTAACTATTGATTACTTCACCAAATGGGTCGAACGGCATCATACAAAGCAGTGACTAAGAAAGTCGTGGGAGACTTTGTCTGTAACCGCATAATTTGTTGGTTCGGGGTTCCAGAGTCAATCATCACCGACAACGGCTCCAATCTCAACAGTGATCTGATGAAATCCATGTGCGAGACTTTCAAAATCAAGCATAAGAATTCCGCAGCCTATAGACCACAAATGAATGAAGTTGTGGAAGCCGCCAACAAGAACATCAAAAAGATATTGAGAAAGATGATAGAAAAGCACAAACAGTGGCATGAAAAATTATCATTCCCCTTACTGCGATACCGCACCACAGTCCGCACATCAACCGGGGCAACTCCTTATTTACTGGTTATGGTACGAAAGTTGTTATCCCTACCGAAGTGGATATCCCTTCCTTAAGAATCATACATGAAGCTGAGCTCAGCAACGCAGAATGGGTAAAAGGCCGCTACGAGCAGTTGGCCCTCATAGATGGGAAAAAGATGAATGCAATATGTCATGATCAACTTTATCAGAATAGAATGTCCAGAGCCTTCAACAAGAGAGTCAAGCCAAGACAGTTCACACCGTGGCAACTGGTGTTAAAGAAGATTTTTCCACATCAAGATGAAGCCAAAGGGAAATTTTCTCCCAACTAGCAAGGTCCGTATATGGTTCACCGAGTATTGACAGGAGGAGCTCTCATACTTGCAGAAATGGACGGAGAAGTTTGGCCAAAGCCAATCAATTCAGATACAGTCAAACGATATTAAGTTTAACTTTCTATGATTTTCTTCAATTATGTAAATATAACTACGCCTTACTTGATTCCCGTTTAAGAGGGCATACATAGGCAGCCCTATGGGTTCAGTCATAATTCAATAAAAATCTCATTTCCCCCGCAATTGGAAACTAGGGAAGAATTTTGAGGAGGACCCTCAAGATTCTGAAGCAAGTTCAACCGATTGCAGCATGTACAACCGTCAGAGTCGTCAACCATCTAACTAGGGCAGAATTTTAAGGAGGACCCTCAAAATTTCGTAGCACGAGTTGTTGTAATATTTTGAACCATGTCACGGTCATCGGTTCATCTAAATTTCTCAAAATATATTTTACTATGTCTTTATAAAATCATACACGTTTTCAAAATATAGCTATGTTTAGCAAACGCTATCCCGATGGCGCAAACAGAATCATCAAACGAAGCAGAGTAAAGCAAGTAAAGCCAGCGGATACACGAATCAACCTCCCCCGTCTACAAAACTCATGATTTTTCTTTGGATTCAAGGACAAAGGATAGACATGCGGCAAAGTCACAATCCTCACAACAATCGCGTTATCAAAATCTGCTACCAGCTAAGAAATTCTGCTACTATCTGTTATTCATTCTTCTTTCTTCATAAGGCTAAATGTTGCCTTCCCTTGCATAAGGCTAAACCTCTGCCTTTCTCCTGCACGAGGTTAAGCTCTACCTCCCCCATCTGCATAAGGCTAAAGCTCTGCCTTCATCCTGCATGAGGTTAAGCTCTACCTCCCCCATCTGCATAAGGCTAATCTCTGTCTTCATTTGCATGGGACTAAGCCTTGTCCCGCATCTTGCATGAGACTAAGCTCTGTATCCACCTTGCATGAGGTTAAGCTCTACCTCTGCATTCGCACAAGGCTAATTTCCGCCTTCATTTGCATGAGACTAAGCTCTATCTCCACCTTGCATAAGCTTAAGCTCTACCTCCGCATTCGCACAAGGCTAATCTTCGCCTTCATTTGTATGAGACTAAGCTCTGTCTCCACCTTGCATGAGGTTAAGCTCTACCTCCGCATTCTCACAAGGCTAATCTCTGCCTTCATTTGCATGAGACTCAGCTCTGTCTCCATACCTGCAAGAGGCTAAGCTCTGCCTCCGATTTACATTCTTTTCATCGAGACTAAGCGTTGTCTCTCCAACATTATCTACTTTGCTCTTATTTCGGGCTAAGATCTGCCCTCCACTTCGCAAGACTAAGCTTTGTCTTGTTGACATCATGTTATTGCATCATGGGCTAAAATATCGCCAACTTATCCAAAGGCGTCATAGTTCGGAGGCACCATCTTCATGGCCCGATAACGTCATGTCATGGCCTGAGGATCTATCTAAATTTTGCCTATCATTATTCAAAGGCGTCATCATTCGGAGGCACCATCTTCATGGCCCGAGAACATCATTTCATGGCCTGCAAATCCTTCATCAAAAAATTCATGGGCCAGTACATCATGGTCTAAGGACGTCATCCCTAACCGTCCGAAGACAACATTCATAGTCCAACGGGAGCTTGAATCATGTTTAAATTTATGCATAGTATACGCATGTATTGCTTCTATTTGCAGGTAACCTGGCAAGCGACGGCTACCCCGCATGAGCGATCCCGCTCCAGTTCTCCCAGCCATATCAAACCTAACCTCTTCCGTAGAACTGTTCATTCATCTAGCCCTAAATATTGCGTCTGGTATACTTCGACGATGGATCCGAAAATACATACGGACTGATTCCTGTAAAACCAGGGATATGTAGGCAGCTTAGAAGCCAGGGTGCGGCCTAAATCTCTCTCAAACCGTTTCGCTCGGTCAAAATTGGTCATCATGTCTTTACCCGAAAAACTCTTTCATCCTTTCCGGGTAAAGAGGGGCAGTTGTTGATACCCAATTTTTTCCAAAAAATATTTTAAAATTGCACATATACCTTCAAAGTCATGCATTAATAGCAATTGGTAATTTACCATTATTTTCCTACATTTTTATTAATTTGTCCAGTATTTATTTCCAATAAATAATTATAAAATAGCATCAAAAATAATTTCAAAAGAATTTCTTGATTTAATTTATTGTTATGGTCCTAATTAAACTCAATTATTTCATAATTAGCAAAATTGACATCTTTTGGCTATAATTGCAATAACTTTGCAATTATAGCCCAAGCATATAATTTTGCACTATTTTCTACCAGAAATGAGTCATTTGTACTTTTAAATACTAAATAATCATTTCAAACTATTTTCTATGCATGCAATTCATTTTTTATAATTATTAGCTATTTTATAACTTATTTTAATTCATTTGAATTGGGTATCAAATAGCCTAATCTCATTTTCATTGTAGCCTAAGTTAAACCTGACCCCAACCCCAATTAAAACAGCCCAATCCACTTAAATCCACCCGACCCAACTCCCCTTTTAATCTGGACCGTTGATCATTTTTAATCAACGGTCCAAATCCCTTCTTTCCTTAATTAATCCTAAGACTACCCCCCAAACCCTTATTCCCTCCTCTCATTTTTCCCTCTTCTTCTCTCCCGTTACGCTCTCCTCTCATCTCTCAAACTCTCTCTGCTAAACCTAGCCTCTCACCGGCCGTCGACTTGCCGGTAACTATGGTGGTCTCACCAACATCCCAGCTCCCATGGCTCCCTCTTATGCCAGATTATTGCTGCCTTAAGGTCCTTGAAGGAACCAGAAGGTGGTTTACTCACCTCTCATGGTTTTCATGTCATTATCAAGCCACCATGGCCTTTCTGAGTAAGATCTTCCTATTTCGGTTTAAACCTATGGGTTTCTAAGCCTATATCTTCATTTCTATGTTATTTTCTAAAAACCCTAATCTCATCTATTGAAATTCTCAGATCTGTACAGATCTGAGATGGTTCGAACTTATCTTTATTTGTTTTATGAAGATTCTCCTGATTTTCGAAGTGGCTTTTCATTTTCTCAAACTAGGATTTCCCGAAAATCCTTTTCTCCAAAACATTTTCTTATTTTAAGTGTTTAATATCCTGTTCTTATGTGTTTTCGACTGATTATGTTGAGTTTACCTCAACCCTAACTAGTTTATGCTAAAACCCCAATTTTTGGACATTTTTGTTTGTATTCTAAGTTTGACTGTGTTACTTGTGCACTGTTTTCGATCTATGCTTTGATTCTCATGATTTTCCTTTAGCTTAATTCGATGTCCTGTGATTTTTACCCTAGTATGTCTTTATTAGGGTTTGTGATTCTGTTCTCGATTGATCCAGTATGTTTATGCTTGGCCTACTTGTTTATTCATGGAAACTTATGTTGTTTTCCTTAAAATCAGTATTATTTCGAGTCCTTGATTCACTGATTTGCTATGGTAATACATGTATGCTGATTTCCGGTTATTTCTCTATTTTAACTTTTTTAATTATTTCTTGTCGTATCTTTGATTCACCGTGAAATTTGCTGACTCTTACTAAGTGTTTCCTTAATTTAACTCTTTTTTACTTACCCCTAATTACCTACTTTGTACCTAAGGTTACTTGATTTCCTTCTTTAATTATCTGCCCTGCTCTTGACCGTTGGTTGATTACCCCTTAATTGGTGGAAACTTGGCTGATTTTATGTATGATTGAATCTCTAATTTTCCCTAGTTGCTACATAATTGATTCTTTACCTTATTCTGTCTAGCTCTTAACTGCTATATATACTCTCCTCCATTGTTACTTCTAACAGACTTACACTGCACTCAACACACACGAACATATTAGTTCAAAAACTCTCTCTCATACTCAAAGATTTTCTACTCTCTTTCTTTCTTTGTTACTTACTACTGTTCTGAATTAACCGGCTGCAAGCCAAGGCTAATTATTGTGCTCTCCTATTCTTCACTTTGTGTTTACTATCTCTTTACTGATATGTTCTGATTTCAATTCAAGTCCCAAAACCAACATGTTTCTTTTACTGCTTCAGTTTATCATGTTTCTGATTTGTTTCTATCTATGGTTTTGTTGTTCAACATGCAATTGACATGTCTACATCATTGTTCATCTAGCATATTATATTATGTCCCACTCCCCCTTAGGATCAGTATGCGT
The DNA here is from genome assembly GCA_005239525.1 of Nicotiana knightiana. NCBI lineage: Eukaryota > Viridiplantae > Streptophyta > Magnoliopsida > Solanales > Solanaceae > Nicotiana > Nicotiana knightiana. Next base: position 92,783 of record ML392498.1, on the reverse strand, counting down.
TTGAATATGTTACCCCTTTGTAGTATGTCCCAATGTGACTCTTCTCTATATTATGTTTACCTGGTTTCTAGTATGAACCTTTCTTTGCAAAGCAATTTGTATCCTAAGTTGTCTGATTCTGTGTTGATTATGAAATTCATGTTGTGTTGATACCACTAGCTATCCCCTAATCCCCATAAACCCCCTACAAGAACTTCTATGCTCATGTATACTATGTGCTCTATGTGTCCCCAATTCCCATCACCCCTGTATGATGGAGCGTGATTTGAATGTGCTGAATCTGTTTGTGTTGTGATTAGTCTACTGTTTGTTAATTGTCCTACTCTTTTCAAAAACTATTTTTTACTAAACAACTCCCATATTTTATAAAACTGTTTCAACTAAGTCTTTTTCAAACACTGTCTTTCCTATTAAAACCTTTTCAAAACTATGTCAAGCACTCTCACTCTATTCTTAGGTCCTTAGGTTATACCCCTCCATATATGATTGCCTTGGGATTCTTGTGAGATCCCTATGAACTATGATGCACTGGGGCTGGCCCTTCCACACTACACTTACTCAATTATGGTTATGAAATATGGGTTTGAGCACTGCCCGGGATCCCTTGAGGTCCTTAGGGAACTCTGACACACCCGGATATGAAAAAGGCTATGAAACATTTGGGAATTTGAGGTCCTGAGAATCTGGGCCTAGTTTTCAGGCTCCCTATAGTTTAACTTCTTCTTTTCCCTTATCTATTTATGTAGTTTACTCAGTTGGTCTGTAATAAGTATTTGTAAACAGATATTAGGGATGGCTAGTGAAGTGGGGAGGGTAGCCATATAGTTCTGTTAACATCATCGGATATAAATCATGTTTTAAGCTTTACATTATTTCTATCTACATTAGAATCCATGTTTTAGGATCAGCATGATCATTCAAACCATGCCAAGCATACACTAGATACATGTTCCTAGGATTTCATGTTTACTGTTTCAGCATCTCATCCATGCTTTATGTTTATCGCTTAGAAATCCTACTCCTAGGACAATAAACAATGTTAACATAAAATTTGTTACTCCTGTGCATTCAAAATCATGTCTCCATCACCCTGTAACTCTTTGTGCATTTTAGAACTCATGCCTTTAGGAATTATGTGCATCCTGAAATTATGTCTTAACCATTCTGCATTTACATGTGGATATTAGATATCCTGCTCTAGGACTTCGTTTACATCTGCTTAACCACGCCTAGTTTAACTACGGACTCACGAAAAAGGTAGAAACAGTGTCACATCTAATTGTCTTGCTCTTAATAAAACTAGTAACAATCTCTGCATAATCGTATCACCTAGAACAACATGATTTTAGGTAAAAAGAACTTCTGAACTATTTTTTAACAATTCTGTTAATTATTATGCACAATACCACGCCTAGGCAAGCCTTAGGTAACCAACTTTTAATAAAACTGGAAGACTGTTGCTTTTGTGTTTCCTGCCTAATGGTTTTAAAATTAGTCGGCAAACTGATTAGGTCCTTGCTATTGAGTTTATAAATAAAGCTGCATACTTCTGTGCATTGATATTCACTTAAACATCATGTTTTAGGATCCTACTTAATAATATTTCCCTTGTTTGTGTTTGAGACGTGCTGTTTACATGCAATATTTGTGGAGGTAAACCTGAGCCTCTTAATTACTTCTTTCCTACTTTTATTTGCTAAAGTCCTATTTGTTCTTGCCCGTCGCCTAGTATTTCTCCTTTTAAACCTTAGGGGTCTGTCTAGAACTGCCTATAGGTAGAGGTCCCAATTTCCTCTAGGACCATTAAGAAGGGACGGGTAACAGCACGCCTAGAGGTCGTTAAACAACACTCGCTTAATAACCACTAAGGGGTGGGAAGGGTATACATGGATATGATGACCGGTTCGCTAATGCAACGTGTATCCCCTCTTCTGAGGAGTGATTACCGGGCATTGTACTGATGTGATCCTATAGGATAAAAACCTAGGACCCCCTATCCCTTACACATGTGTGCTTAGACTGTAAATCTTTAAAAACCTTATATATGTGCTTAGACTTTAAATCTTCTAAAACTTTACTTCATATGTGTGCTTAGACTGCGAATCTTTTCAAAATCTTTTACTATTTTAAACTTTAATTGCTATTTGCTCCTTGTCTAAATTCACAAAGCTTGTTTGGACGGGAACCACAATTGTGGACTTTGAGGGGTGCCTAACACCTTCCCCTTGAATTAATTTCAAGCCCTTGCGCTATCTCTGGTTATCCAATCTGTGTTTGTAAATAACCTTTAGTAGGTGCCCTAACATACCTTAACTCGTTAGGTGGCGACTCTTCAATATCCATTCTAACTAGAAAAATAGAAAATTTAGCATTCCCTTGCCTTGAGTGAAATGGTGGGAATCCTTGTTTGATTTTTTTGAATATCCTCCTTCCTTGGATTAGTACTGGGACGCATATATCAAAAGCTCAGTGTGAAATTTGAATGAGATATATCTTTCTTTTTTCAAATTCAAAATTGGAGTAATTGAGGTTACACAAAATTTCCTTATCCCTTTCCCAAAAGGAAACGAGTTGTCCCAATAATGTCGAATACCCTGACCGATCCAAAAGGGGAGGAAAGAGGGGGGGCGCGACATTCGGGGTCGAGGACCACTATGTCTTTATCGACCTAGTTGCAGTCTTTTCAGACCGTGGGCAGGACCTCCTCGGTAATTGAGCAGATGTATGTGGAAACCTCCTCGCATTGGCCCTGTACAGAGGAAGGATTTTCAACCTTGATATCAACGTTGACCGAACATCCCCCTGGGATGAACATTTTCAAAGAGGGTTCGGGCACTGGTTCATCAACGGCTGCACGCGGAGCGTCCTCCTCGGCCTTAGTAGCCGGATATGAAGTAGAAGGATCTTATTTCTAGGGAACAATTTTGAAAGTCTTTGTCATTGCTTTAGAAAATAAAGATAGAGGAAAATCTAGGAAAGATAAAGTTGAAGGTTTAGACTTGTTAGCTTGAAGATGGGTAAAATTTCTTGCAAAAGATGTCCAATAACCAGGGTAAAAGAGCTGAAGAGTATTGAAGACCTGAGGATACAAGGGTAGAAGGTTTGATGCAAAGTAAAAATGAACAAAGGAGGGGGTATTTATAATAGTTCAGCAGCGTTTATCCAGGGACGGTTGACCGGCGGCTGACATGCATTTTATGCCATTATGACTTGACTGACGGGACTTTTCGGATTTTTTATCATTTCTGTCATGATGTGTCGAAGTACAAATCGGAAACTCATGTCGTTTTTCGTCGTTTACTCTTCGAAAAATGAGGGGACTATCTGTGTACAGGTAAAATCGGGCTCATGGTATATCCCGGTCTCCGACAAAATAAGCCCAGCTCAAGATATGATAACGTGAGATCAAAGTCGAGGGGTCAGTCTCATTGAGTCAAAATTTGGGGGCATACCACCCACATCGAGAATTTCGGGGTCACGATTCGAAATCGGTCCTAGATTTGAACGGCCTTGAAGAACAATGTTGGGTAACCAAGCTCGGGCAACAGAAGGCCGTAATATTTGTGACCGCCCGGATATTACGGTGGAGATCTCGGTACGTATCGTTGATGGATCAAAAATTCATCAAACACATTAAAGGGGGGGTCTGATAATTCATCAAACACATTGTAACACGCACTCAAAAGCAATACATTATTATTTTTCTATCTTTAAGCTCTTGTTCTTTTTTATCGACACCGATTGTGGTGTGCCCGACTCGATAGCGATTATTCCATCAAAGTTGAAACTATCCATCTCGTGTAGTTTGAATGTATTTTGTCTTTATTTATTCAATAACAACTTAATTTATCATTTTGTATCAAGTTAATATGCGTATCTTTAAAAATGGTACATCCCGGTCTGTGACAAAATAAGCCCAGCTCAAGATAACGTGAGATCAAAATCGAGGGGTCAGTCTCATGGAGTCAGAATTCGGGGGCATGAAACCCACTTCGAGAATTTCGGGGTCACGATTCAGAATCGGTCCTAGCTTTGAACGGCCTCGAAGAACAATGTCGGGTAACCAAGCTCGACCGACAGAAGACCGTAATGTCAGTGACCGGCCGGATATTATGACAACGATCTCGGCACGTATCGATGGTGGATCAAAAATCAGCAAATCAGAAGATTTTTTACCTTTTATAGAGTTGTACCTAAAGTAGTACTCCCCTACTATATAAAGGATGTTTGATAATTCATCAAACACATTGTAACACACACTCAAAAGCAATACATTATTATTTTCTCTGTCTTTAAGCTCTTGTTCTTTTTTATCGACACCGATTGTGGTGAGCCCGACTCGAGAACGATTATTCCATCAAAGCTGAAACTATCCAACTCGTGTGGTTGAAATTTATTTTGTCTTTATTTATTCAATAACAACCTAAGTTATCGTTTTGTATCAAGTTAATCCGTGTATCCTTAAAACCACATACAAATTTAATTGTTATCTGATTTTGAGGGTAAACAAATTGCTACCCCCTCCGTTTCAATTTAATTATGTGAACCTATTTCATTTCTAGTCTGTGCCAAAAAAATGATCTTGTAAATAATTTACCTTTATGTAATAATTTATGATCACATAAAATATATGTGCTTCATTATGCACTACAAGTTCAAAAATATTTTCTCTTTTCTTAAACTCTGTACCCAGTCAAATGAGTATTTGAATATGAAAATGGAGGGAGTATTTGAATATGAAAAGAAAAGAAAACAAAAAGGAAAGGTTAGGTGAGGAAAAGGTTAGATTACGTTGAGTTTTTTTACGTGGCATCTCCAAGAAAAGGAAGTACATAATAGTTTAAACAAACGGCGTCGAATCGCGCAGTTTATTGACAGGAACACCATCTTTGACTGTATGTATATGCGACTGCCAATCTGCCGTTGAAGTAAAAATTAGGCAAAGAATCCCAAAAAGTTGAGGAAAAACTACAAAGAGACTTCACCAAAAGAAATACTCCACTTTAAAGGAACTCTTCCATTTCTGTATGTGGTCGGTCGATCTTACGCTGAGACTCGGTCACCAACTTACCATTTCAGTATGTGCACATGCATGCTCCATTTATTTATTTTTAAGGAAAATCGTGGTTTTTGTCTTGAAATCTTGATAAATTCTGACTTTGATTCTTATGATGTCTAAATTAACACATCTAATCTTTAATCAAATGAAATGTGCGATTTTGAATCTTTTGCTCCTGCGTGAACTTTTACCTTTTACGCTATTTGATTACCTATGTGTTAGGTTAAATTTACATTATTATTTCATGTTTAAAAGCAATATTGTTATGAAAATACTACTACAACAATCGATAGAATTCGAGGGTCCACCAAACTATATAGAGAATCAGGTTCTTTATTAGTTTCCACAGATTACACAAACACAGCAGAAAATAAATGACACTGAGAGTTTTTACGTGAAAAATTCTCAGCTCACGGGATCAAAAATCACGACCTACCCTTGTAGGATTTCAACTTCACTACTGAGCAAAACGTTTAGATTACAACCTATTGTAACCTAGGAATTAACTTCTTAATCCCTCACTAACTTGTAACACTCCTATTATAAGCCACTTTGTAATACCTCTATTACAAAGACTTTACAACTTGACTAACCCTAGCCATGACACAAACACGGGGGTTTATGATTTACAAAAGAGTTTCCTACACAATGCTTCTAAGTAAGCTAAGTAGGAATTACATGTAGGAACTAGGGGTGGCTAACGGGCCGGGTCCGGGCCAAACGGGTCAAGTGGGCCGGGCTAAGCGGGCCCGGGCTATGCGGGCCTGGGTTATGGGGGCTCGGGCTAAACGGTCCCGGGCCAAACGGGTTATATGTGTGGAACCGGCCCCCTACGGGCCTAAGCCCACATGGGCCCGGGCTAAGAGAGCCGAGCCCGCGGGCCAAACAGGCCTAAACGGGTCCGGGCTATTTTTTTTAATTTTTTTTTATGTAAGGTAATTTCTTGTAAATCTTGTATAAGTGTATTATATAAGTATTATTCTAGAGTTACAAAATTTTTGTTATGTAATTATATTATATTATCTAAGACAATTTATTGTAAATTATATTATATAACTATTAGATATGTATTGTAATTCAAGTGTAAACACAAATATTCAAGGAAATGCCTTATAAATTTTATTAATAACGACATTTAAAAAAATGACAATATCTTTCTTAGTCTTCCTCCCCCCAATGGAATGAGCACAGCTAAGGTACTAATACCACCATTAAAAGGG
>ML392498.1:27618-85503 GCA_005239525.1 Nicotiana knightiana | reverse complement strand
CTAGCATTTCTTCATAAGCTTCGTCTATATCCAGTTGTGATTCAGCAAGTCCAAAATTTCTTCTTTCCGAACGGATCCAATCTCTGAAGAGTACTGATTTTTCCAAGCTCTCCCTCATAGACGCTCTATGATCACCGATTTGAAGTCTCGCTTGACTGAAAGCGCTCTCCGATGCCACTGTTGAAGCTTGAATACTTAAAATATCTCGAGCCATCCTTGAAAGAACCGGAAAGTGTTTTTCTTTGTCCTTCCACCACTCCAAAACATTGAAGGTGCCGTCTGGATTCTCTGATTCAAGTCCCTGCGACAAATAAACTTGAAGCTCATTTAGTTGTGAACTATCACCAATATTATCACCTTGAGAACCCCTAAACCCCGTCCAAGAACTAAGTGATTTTAGCCCCGCAGATCTTTTAGGAACCTGCGAGCTAGACGAGCTAGGAGTTGGAATATTTGGTCTAGCATGATCTAATGCTACTTGATAAGCATTATAAATTGTTTGAGCATTTATTTTAATTGACTCTTTTTCATCTTTAAGTGTACCATATTCCTCAACTGAAAGAGGTAAAGCATTATAAATTTGACTATACCAATAGTGAGGACCTCCTAATTTCATGGTAGGGTTTAACATGGCTGCAATACCATAAATAGGGGGATAGGGAAAAAATAATTTTTAAACTTAGTTTTCATATCATAAATAGCATTTTGGTAAACTACCCCACCCTCTGAAAATTGAGTAAATAATTCTGCAAGATCTGAAATATAAACGAAACAGTTAGAAATAGTAGTATAATATTGCCCAGATAATTCATTTGTAGCAACATGAAAATGTTCTAAAATATCTAGAAGAATTTTAACATTAGCCCAATCTTGATTTGTAAGGTGACCATCATCATCATCATCATCATCACTAACACGGGCATTATACGTTGCCATTATTGGGTTTCTATATTCATATGCAACAACTAAACTTTCATACAAGTAATTCCACCTAGTCGGACAAGGTTTAGGAACCTTTCTTTCTCTAAGGCCAAATTCATCACATTTTTTATAATATTCTCTAACTCTACTTCTACTCTTTGAATAAAAAAGCCAATGAAGAGCGAATTTAACCTTTAAAATTTCAGCATTTAAAGTTTTCAAACCATCACCGACGATTAAATGGTAAATATGACAAATACATCTAACATGGAAAATATTACTAAATGCAGGACTTAGTGTAGTTGTAAGATAGCCTATAGCATTAGTGTTACTAGAAGCATTATCCATTGAAATTGCCATTATTTTATCTTTAATGCAAAAATATCTACAAATATCATGAACTGTCTTAGCAATAAACTTACCTGTGTGACTTGAAGTAATTATTCTATAAGCAATAATGCGCTTTTGCATTATCCATTCCTCATCAACCCAATGAGTGGTAACAGTTAAATAATCACAGTCATTACCACTCTTACCAATATCAGTTGTAATAGAAATGCGATTACCAATATGAGTAAATAAATAGCGCAAATATTGTTCATATTCATGTTTATATTTATAAATATCAGACTTTACGGTTGTGCGAGGCCATCCTTTATAAGTAGGATTAAAAATTCTTCTAATATAATGGACAAAGTGAGGGTTAGAGGGAAAACTATATGGTAAGCACATAACAGTAACCATTTTTGCCAATTCTTCACGATCTTTATTTGGATCGTAATATAAAATGCCACCGGTAACAGTGTTAATTCCCGGTTGAACTAGGTTCGACCCGGTACTAGGGTTAACCTGAGTACCTACACTTGTCCCCTCTTGTTGAGCTTTCATTTGTTGAAATCTAATTTTAGCATCAGGGTGTTTCAATATGTGTCTACTCAAACTACCCGTACCGCCACGGTGGTCATTAAATTTATGAGACATCAACACCCCACAAGTTTTACACTTAGCCTTATTTTGATCTCTTAGTTGAGTAAAAAAATGCCAAACAAGAGATGTTTCGGCCCGTTTAGCACGTTGTCTATTAAAAGTAGGGGTTACTACAGGAGGGTCAACCGGGGCATCATTTGGATTATTATCAGTTTGGTTAACAAGAGGACTAGTAGGTGTATCATCTAAATCGGGTTGATTTTCATCTAAATCATCATTTTCCTCATCATTTTCATCGATAGTTGGATTACCATAAAGAGCATTCATATATTCATCATTTAATTGTGAACCTGGTGTAAGATCATGTATAAACTGACTATCAGTAAATTGAAAACAAGGGTTATCACTATCAAGAATAATAGGTGGGGGAGGACGGGTAATAGATCTACGTCGGGGAGCCGGGGGAGGAGTAGTAGCTTGGCCACTAGATTCACCGACTTTAGATTTTCCCTTACCACTAAACATTTTTTTCAAAGAAAATGCCATATTAATTATAATTATACAAACTAAAACAAACAAAACTATAATATTAAAACTTATGAGTTGGAACGAGTTTACCGAATTGACGAACAACTTCTTGAAAATTGTATAATGTTGAAGACTTGAATACTTCAATTCACCAACTTCACAATTTTTCATAATTTTCAATAATAAAGTAAGTAATAGTAGAAGAAAATTAGAGAGAGATTGATCTTTTTGTGAGTAAAAATGAAACNGGGGGCCAAATGGCTAATTTTTAAACATGCCAAACGGCTCTTTTGAGGCTCCAACGGCTAGATTTTAAAAATCTGGCCGTTGGCCATTTTTTTAAATTTTTTTTTTTTTTGAATTTTTACCGCTTGGCCCGACCCAGGCCCGCCTGCCGGGCCCGGGCTAAACGGGTCCGGGCTCACGGGTCCAAACATTAGAACCGGCCCCCCACGGGCCTAAAGTCCCCAAGCCCGGACCCCCCACGGGCCGGCCCGTTTAGCCCGCTAGCCCGTATAGCCCGCGGGCCCGGGTCGGGCCCGGCCCACCTGCCACCCTTAGTATTAACATTAACAAAGTTACAACTTCACTAAGGACATACAATCACTTGATATGGGGAACTAGTCTGTAGCAGTGTTGTTCTTTGTTCTTGATGCACTTGAGAATTGTTAAGTGGATGATCAATCATCGTTCAAGTGCTTTAGTGAATTCTCTAAGTGTTCAAGTGATGTTTTGTCATTCATTTAATGTTAATATAACATTAATGACATCACTTGAATGATATAAGCAACTTGGGTACAAGGTCCTTTCTCAATGGAGTTGTTGTTCAGTTATGTTACGTGTGCAAGCAGTCCCTTTCCAGCTGTTGGAGAGTTGACTGGTATGATCATCAGGGTAACTGAAGTCCATCTGTTCCCCTTGTTGATTCTTTAACTTTTTGAAAGACTGACGAACATCTCCAGCTTAAGTCTGGTTATTTCCTATGTTTGAGAATGTAGACCAGATGTGTATCAGGTTCCCTATCTGGTTCTTGACATTAAGTTTGTTAGATCATCAAAACATAAAAAAAGGTACTTATAACCTATCAATTTCGCCCTTTTTGATGATGACAAACTTATAATTGAAAATCTCACGAAGAGCCACAATGAACCAGACAGTGAACCAAAAAGGCCATTGATTTTCCCCCTGAATCTGTATTCCCCCGTAATCAGTGCACATCATTATTCAATTATGAATTATATTCTTCCCTCCTTTAGCATCATAAAAAGAAGAAAACTAAGTAAAAGCAAAAAAATCCAGCGTGGTTAACTCATGCCACTTGTGTGCACACAAACATGATAGAAAACAGAGATAAAAGAGCAATTGTATACACAACAAAAGGGAAGAATCTTCTATTAACCAATTTGGATTTTACAACAGGAGCAGATTCAATGTTACCATCCAAAATTCAAAACAAACAAAACAAAAACAAGTACAAAAAAAAACATCATCAGAAATAGTCATAGGAGAAGGACACTGGAAAACTTGACACTGAAGGGGACATTGCTTAGGGGGCACTGGAGGAAGAGGGCTTAGAGGAGTGAGCAAGGGTTTTGAGGACAAGATCCATGTGAGCATTCACAAGCATTTGCTCATTGACCAGTCTTTCTTTTAGGTACTCCACTTGTTTCTTAAGCTGAGCATTCTCCTTAGTCAGGCGGGCAACCTCTGAGCTGTGAGAACTACCAGAACCAGGTGCCTCTTGAAGCTGACTGAGCTGACTCTCAAGAATCGCATTCCTTACCTTTAACTTCCTGATCTCCTCTGTAGCACTATTTTGAGCATTTATCAGTTGAGAGATAGTAGAAGTGCTTCCAACTTCTCCGACCTTGTCAATACACTCACACTATTCAAGAGTGGTCTTAGAGAAGGTTTTCTTCTTAGTTCCCACTTTGGCCTGTCCCAGAGGTACCTTGAAGAACTCGAAGACCTTGGTGAGAAGGATCCCATAAGGTAGCCCATGGTTGCCATCCTTGAAGTCTGCCACTTTTTGCATATGCTCAATCATTATCCCAAGCATATTAATGGTAGTGAATCCATCCAAGGCTTCCATGAGGACCGGTTAGATTTGGAGGTAATGGATCTCCTCTCAGCACGAAGAAACAACACTTTGTTTACCATCTCAAACAGTAACCGATATATTGGAAGGAGTGCCTTCTTATGCACCTGTTCCCCCTGCTGGATTGCCTTGTCCTTAACTATGGTATTTCTGAAATTGGTAGAGCAGGCACCTTAGACTGATGACAACCCTTTAGCAGGCACACCCAAAATTCAACCCAACAAGGCAGAATCCATCACTATGTCAACCCCATTCACCAGCACACAGATGTGATCATATTGAACTTTGAAGAGTCGGCATAGAAGCTCCCCATTTCCTCCTCATACACTTTTGGAACATCATTTGTAAACAAATGAGTCCATTGTTGGAATTCAAAAATTTCCACCAACTGCCGCATCCCAGCAAGCTCCAAAATGTCAAGGGCAAATGTGCGGCCTCACAGTACCTTGTGATTTCTCAATTTTCCTTTCTCAAAACTCTGGAACTCTTCAACTTTAGCTTTCTTTGAGGAACCAGGTTCGTCATCAACATCCACTTTTCTTTTCACAGACTTGCGAGTAGACTTTCCCTTCTCAACGAACTTTGCAGACACATGTTCACTAGCATCTTCCACACTTCATCATCATATTTTCCACCACTTTCTTTCATTATCTTATCACCAGATTCTTCCACAAAATTTTCACTAGAAACAGCATCAATACTCTTGGTTGGACTCTCAACACTTATAGAAATTTTCTTTTTGGACTTGGAGAGAGAGTGCTTCTGCTTCGAGTGCTTGTGAGTCAAGGAAACAGGTTCCTCTTCTACTTCCTCATCCACATTGACAACAAGGACGACCTTCTCATGTACAGCTTTCCCATCCTTCACCAACATCCTCCGCCTTTGACTTCCTTGACTTTTCTTAAGAGCATACTCAAGAGCATCCTTCTTTTACAACCTTGTAATGGGTCGGGAGTTGGCTCTGTAGTTGCAACTGGCTTACTCCTAGCCCTGATAAAGCTAGAAATCACAATACCTTCTAAATTTTCTTCACTATCTGACCGCATCTCAGGCACCATCATAGACAAAGGCTTAGCATAAAGGTGGGGAGAGGGAGCAGGATCAATACTGACCTGGGGCTCTTGATAGGACCCATGAGTTGGATCCTCCGTGAAGGGATCAGGTCTTTTATTTGGAACCTAGTAGTATCATCCTATGTCGATTGTTCAACTGGCACGAGCTTTCTCCCATCTACTACTGTCTGAGACTCTTCCCTTGAGGCTCAGACCCATCCACACTTCCCTAAAAAAAAAACCCTGCAGCAGCTATGGAGAGCATGTTTTCTATTGCCTCTTTTTCATGTGGCTCCATGGAACACTCAACAGAAGGAGGAGTATTACCTGTAAACTCAAGACCTGTCATGGTTGAGTCAGCATTCTCAGGACCAGCCTTTTGGCTTGCACTTAAGTCTTCTTCCATAGCGAGACTGGAGATTTCCTGACCCTTTTTACCCTGGTTTTCCGATGAGACATGAGGAGAGCTGGTAGCCACAAACTTTTTCAGATTCGAGGTTTTGCGACTCCGATCCAGAACTTGAGTAGGTAGGTGAGGAGACTGAGTGTGAGGGAGACTTTGTTATAGGGTTTTGACTAGTGATGGTGTTGGGTGAGGAGTCTAATGTTGTAGTTTCAACTGGTGAGGACTCGATGGGGGTGTTACTAAGAACAATGGAGTTTTCTTGATTCTCAGTCATGGTGAACTTCACTGGAGAGATTAGTTGTTTGGGAAGAGAAGGAGAAGTGAAAATTTTGAAGTTTGATGTGAGGAGTTGTGACAGTGATAGATGTATTTATCAGAGATAAGGGACCGGTTAAGAAAAAGGCGGCAGTTTTGGGAGGCGGGTCGCTCATTAACAGGTGAGACATTTCGGTTCAAAAGATGCAAAGGAAAGAAACTTACACACTGATAATGTGGCATTGTTTTTATCCGTTCAAAATTGTGTATGAGAGAACAAAGAAGCTACTAACTTGTGTCAGGAGCACCAGGTTCCCTGACAGATCTTGCAAGTGTAAGCTTAACCCCTTTTACCAGCATGTACTGCATCAGTTGCTCTATAATCATCATGCATTTCTACCTGTAACGGTATTGAAATGAGTTAGACTTTGCCAGAAAACACTTTTAGCTAACTTTACCTGTACATTTCTTTCATAGTCAATCATTGGAGGACCAGGTTCTCAGTTGGGTTTTATCAACCCTAGTGCCAGGTGATTTCTTTCAAAATGTTCTCCGCTTAGAGCTTTGGTGAAAATGTCTGCAATCGGATCTTCAGTGCTGCAAAACTTCATACATATGAGCCATTTTTCAACATTGTCTCTGAGGAAATGATGACATACATCAATGTGCTTGGTCCTCTTATGTTGGACTGGATTTTTGGCCATGTTGAGTGCGCTTGTATTGTCACACAAGAGGGGCACACAACCGTAGAATACTCCAAAGTCTTCCAACTATTGTTTGATCCACAACAATTGAGCACAGCAAGAGGAAACTACTATATATTCCGCTTCTGCAGTTGAGAGTGCCACCGAATTTTGCTTCCTTGTACCCTATGAGATGAGACAAGAACCCAGAAAATGTGCCATTCCAAACGTGATTTTCTTGTCCACAAGATATCCTGTGTAGTCAGCATCAACATACCTAACAAGATCAAAGTTGTCACCTGAGTGATAGTAGAGAACCAGGTCATGTGTTCCTTTGAGATATCTCAATATTCTTTTAGCAACCTTCAGATGGACTCCTTTGGAGTAGATTCGAACCTTGCACAGAGACCCACGCAGAACACAATGTATGGTCTGCTTGCCGTGAAATACAAGAGTGATCCTATGATGCCTCTGTACATGGTCTGATTTATAGAGGTTCATCCATGTCTAGATGCGTAGCTATGGAAATGAGGGTGTCAATAACTTTTGATGCTTCCATGTCGAATATTTTCAGCAGCTCTTTGATGTACTTATGCTGACTTATCAATGTTCTCTTTTGAGATTGCTTTACTTGAAGTCCCAAGAAAAAATTTAATTCTCCCATCATACTCATCTCAAACTCACTCCCCGTGAGTTTTGCAAATTCTTCACATAGAGAGTTAACTTTGGCCCCAAAGATGATATCATCAACATATACTTGCAAAATAAGCAGGTTCCTCCCTCGTTTCTTCAGAAAGAGTGTGTCGTCAATTTTCCCTCATGTAAATCCATTTTCTAGAAGGAATTTTGAAAACCTTTCATACCAAGCAATGGGAGCCTGCTTTATCCCATACAACGCCTTGTCCAGTTTGAACACATGCTCAGGATGCTCGTGACACTCAAATCCAGGAGGCTGCTTGACATAAACTTCTTATTTTAGGAATCCATTCAGAAATTCACTTTTGATATCCATTTGGAACAATGTGAACTCCATATGAGATGCAAAGACAATAAGAATTCTGATAGCTTCCATTCGATCAGCTGGTGCAAATGTTTCATCATAATCAATCCCTTCTTCCTGATTGTAGCCTTGAACTAATAGCCTTGCCTTGTTTCTTGTTGTATTTCCAAACTCATCAAGTTTGTTCCTGAATACCCACCTGGTCTAATGGTTTGATCTGCAGGTCGAGGAAACATGTGACATACCTTGTTTCTTTCAAATTGATGCAGATCCTCATGCATGGGTGTGATATAGCTTGCATCCTTCAATGTTTTTTTGATATTTTTGGGCTCTATTTGGAAATGGAATACTGAAAAGGTAAGTGAGTTTCTGGCTTTTGATCTAGTTTGAACTCCTGAGTGAAGAGAGGTTATTATGTTGTCAAGAGGATGTGAGTTTTTGTGCTTCCAATTTGGTACCTGAATCTCATTGGTAGAAGGCCTTGGTATGTCTGACTGAGGTTCTTGAGCGCTTCTTACTTCAGCAAGTGGAGTACCTTGGATTGCATCAACAACTCTAATTTTAGCTTCAGTAGTTGTGATCGTGGAACCAGGTTCCTCTCCAATGGATGGAGATGTAGTTGCATCATCTTCACTCGATTCCTTGATGTGGCTCTTCATGTCTGCCTTTTCATTTTCCATGTCAATAACTTCACCTGGAACATATAAAGTTTCTCCATTTTGATCAGCATGTCCGTCCTTCTCACATGATAGGTGAGATTCATCAAAGATCACATGTACACTCTCCTCAACACATTGAGTTCTTTTGTTGTATACTTTGTAAGCTTTTATTTGAGATGAGTATCCCAGGAAGATTCCTTCATCACTTTTGGCATCAAATTTTCTAAGAGCTTCCTTTCCATTGTTCAGAACATAACATTTGCAGCCAAATGTCCTCAAGTGTGTCAGTTTAGTCTTTCTTCCATTCAGCAACTCATAAGGTGTTTTGTTTAGAAGGGACCTGATCATGCACTTGTTTATTAAATAACATGCAGTGTTGACTACTTCTTCCCAGAATATTTCATGATCCCACTGTCAATTAGCATTGTGCTCGCCATGTCTTCAAGAGTCATGTTCTTTCTTTATACAACACTATTTTGTTGTGGTGTTCTTGGAGTTGAGAAGTTACGAGTCATGCCATTTTCGATGTAGAATTCATCAAATCTGGCATTATCAAACTCTGTCCCATGGTCCGATCTGATGCAAGCCACATTTGTTCCCATATTCACTTGGATTTTCTTGACAAAGGCAACAAATACTTGGAAGGTTTCATCCTTGGTTCTGAGGAACATGGTCCAGGTGAATCTGGAGTAGTCATCCATTATTACAAAGATATATCTTTTTCCTCCTCTTCTTTGCACCCGCATAGGTCCATATAGATCCATGTGAAGAAGATCAAGTGGCCTTGATGTGCTGACTTCCTTTTTGGGCTTGAATGAAGATCTTACATGCTTTCTTTTTGCACATGCATCGCACACTTTGTGTTCCTTGAAGCTTGACTTGGGCAGACCACGAACCAGGTCCTTATGGACTAACTAGTTTAGTAAACAAAAGCTTGCATATCCCAGCCTTCTGTGCCATAATTCAGCATCATCATCAACTACTCTTAGACAACTGAGATCACCACTTTGCAGGGACTCAAAATCAGCAACATAGATGTTCTTGTATCTCTTGGCCACTAACACCACTTCACCAGTCACAATATTTGTGATTGTGCATATCTTTGACAGAAATTCCACCTTGTTTCCTTTGTCATATATCTGAGAGACACTCGGCATGTTGCACTTCAAACCATTGACATAGTACACATTCTTAATAGAGTGAGAGAGTGACTTTCCAATTCTTACAACTCCCAAAATGTATCCCTTTTTACCATTTCCAAAGGATACACTCCCTCATTGCAGGGCTTTCAGTGAAAAAAAATCAATTTTGTTTCCAGTCATGTACTTTGAGAAACCACTATGTATGTACCATTGTTCGCTTCTCCCCTTCACTTCACCCTGCACAAGGAAATCAAAGGTTAGATTTAGGAACCCAAACAAGTTTGGGTCCCTTGTAGTGAGGAAAAGGATGAATGAGTGTTCTTTTAGTCTAGGCAGACATCATACATTTTCTATATGAGGAACCAGGTTCTCTAACAGCAGTTAATTTCTTAACAAAAACTTTATTTTTCTGTTGAGACTGAACCATAGTCTTGCAGTTTTCCTTAAACTGCACATTGTTAACACAGTGGGTACAAAGCCAATTATCGGGTACAGTAACATACTTACTATGAGGGTTGTAGAGAGTTTTTTCCCTTTGAAATACGATTCCCTTCTTGTTACCCCCGTTATTAACGTACATGGGAGTGATAGCATCAGAGGACTAGGTCCATTTGAGTGACTTTTCAAGATCATTGTTGACTCTTCCTGAAGTTGTTTGTTCTTTTCAAGTTCAACACACAGTCTAGACTTTACTTTATTCATCTTGTCTTCAAGCCTAAGATGTGCTTCATTAGAAACTTCCTTACCTTTGTGAAGAGTCTCATGCCTACCTTATCCTTTTAGAGCCTTAATTGTGTCATTCAGATCCACTACTACAGCTAGTAGATCATCTCTCTCAAGCTCAGTGTTAGCAACTCTTTTGATTAAGACATCTTTTTCTTTTTCTACACTCTCAATTTTTTCCTTCAAATCAACTACCACTACTACTAAGTCATCTCTCTCATGTTCTAAATTAGCAACTTTTTCAATTAAGACCTCTTTCTCTTTCTTAGCACACTCAATTGTTTCCTTTAAATCAATCACAACAACTACTAGATCATCTCTTTCATATTCTACATTTGTGATTTTTTCAGTTAGGGCATCTTTTTCTTCTTTCAAACTCTCAATAGTTCCTTTCAAGTCTACCACAACTACTACCAGGCCATCTCTAGATTATTCTGCTTCTCCTAATTCCATAGTTAGAACATTTTTATCATTTATAAGATCGTGGTATGCATCTACTTTAACACATTTTCCAAAGACATTAGTTTTTTAGGAGAATAAGATTTCAGATTTCTCTGAACATCTAGAAAATTTACCTCATCATCGTCGTCATCATCTTCATCATCAGACTGAGCCATCAAGGCAAAAACGGATTCATACTCAGCTGCTTCACTTTCTACTGCCATCATTGAACTGTCACCACGATCATTATCTTCTTCAGATTCGCTGGAGGAATTTCCCCATGCAGCAAGAGCTTGTTTCACAACATTGTCAGTGACATTCTTTCTATTGAAGCATTTATCAGGAACCAGGTTCCTCTTGGCTGCTTTGTTTGTGTTGTACTTGAATTGATCCTGCTTTAGGAGGGGACAGTCCTTGATGAAGTGTCCTGAGTTGCCACACTTATGCCATAGGTCATAATTTTTTGGCTTGCTAGAACTCCCCCGTTTTGGAATGCCTCAATTTCTGTAAACCATCTTCTGAAATATTCTTGTCAAGTAAGCCATATCACCATCCTCACCATTTGAATCATTACTGTTTGTCTTGAGGACCATGTTCTTCTCTCTTTTGGGTTCTCTTATTTCATTGTCCTTTTTTTCTTTATTTCATATGTTTTCAGATTGCCTACGAGTTCATCGATGGTCAGCTTCTGCAAGTCCTTCGCCTCTGTAATGGCGTTCACTTTGCTTTCATAAGAACTGGGCAGCACACTAAAGATTTTCCTAACAAGCTTGTTTCTTGGAATAATTTCACCAAGAGAGTGAAGCTCATTAATGATAGAGGTGAAGCGAGTATGTATATCTTGGATGGATTCATCATCTTTCATCCTGAAGAGCTCGTATTCAGTTGTGAGCATGTCCATCTTGGATTACTTGACCTGTGTTGTTCCTTTGTGAGATGTCTGGAGAGCTTCCCAAATTTCCTTGGCTGACTGATATGCCGATATCCTATTGTATTCATCAGGACCAATACCATAGACGGGGATTTTCTTTTGCACGAAAATTCTTCTCTATGGCTTTTCGGTCGACATCATTGAATTCTTTTCTTATTTTAGGAATAGTTACAGCAGGGTCACCACTAGTTTTAGTGGGGATGAAGGGTCCATAACAGATGACGTCCCAGAGCTCGAAATCTTCAGCCATGATGAAAGCGTGCATCCTAGTCTTCCACCATCCATAATACTGGCCATTGAACCTTGGTGGCTTGTAGGTAGACTGACCTTCTTCAAAGTTGGGTGGAGCAGCCATGAGGATCCTTTCTAGATGTTAGCCTGATAGAAACAACCTGCTCTGATACCAAATGATAGAATTTGAGGGTCCACCAAACTATATAGAGAACCAGGTTCTCTATTAATTTCGATAGATTACACAAACACAGCAGAAAGTAAATGACACTGAGAGTTTTTACGTAAAAAATTCCCAGCTCACGGGATCAAAAACCACGACCTACCCTTGTAGGATTTTAACTTCACTACTGAGAAAAATGTTTAGATTACAACCTATTGTAACATAGGAATTAACTCCTTAATACCTCACTAACTTGTAACACTCCTATTACAAGTCACTTTGTAATACCTCTATTACAAAGACTTTACAACTTGACTAACTCTAGCCAAGACACAAACAAGGGGGTTTATAATTAATAAAAGAGTTTCCTACACAATGCTTCTGGGGAGGGTTGTGTCATGTGTGTACACAGACCTTACACTTATCCTGTGAAAGTAGAGAGGTTATTTCTGATAGACCCTAACTTAAGAAAATATATAAAATAAAAAGATAATAACAACAACAAGATAAGATGATAAGATAATCGAAATGAAAGAAATAATATGTAGTGATATAAATATAGGAATAAGAATATGAGAGTAATACTAATACAATTGGTATGAAAAAGAGATACGCATGACTACCTTCTAACCGTTTATCTGCACCCTCCTACCATGGATCACGTCCTCTGAAAGCTGAAGTTGCGATGTGTCCTACCTAATCATTTTTACTCAATACTTCTTAGGTCTACCTCTACCCCTCATTTGACCTACCATGGCCAACCTCTCACACTACTGAAAACGGTCAATTTCCGACAAAAATATTTAGACCGGAAAAAGTAGTCGGAAATGGCATAAAAATATATTTTCTAATTTTTAATAATAATTACGGCAGATATTTTGTCTATATCCATCGTAAAATTTGCAAAAAAATACCGCAAAGGAATTAGTGAAATATTCGGTCAGAAAATAAAAAAAAAAAGTTATGACTGATTCGATCGCAAAAAATTATTAAAACAAGGTCTGACTTCGTTGACCTCATTAGCGACCGAATTGGTTAGAATTCTTAAAACTTATAAATTTTTGATTCAGACGGAAATCTTTTTAACCCCCCCTCCCCCCTCCCCGACTCCTTTCCTTTT
This sequence comes from Nicotiana knightiana, assembly GCA_005239525.1. Classification (NCBI taxonomy): domain Eukaryota; kingdom Viridiplantae; phylum Streptophyta; class Magnoliopsida; order Solanales; family Solanaceae; genus Nicotiana; species Nicotiana knightiana. The sequence goes on along the minus strand of ML392498.1, from coordinate 72,223 downwards.
TTCCTTCTCTTTTTTCTTCCTCTCCCAGTTGGAGATCTCCATCCCTCTATCTCTAGCGATCAGTTCCCCCCTCTCCCTTTTCCTTGATTTTTTTTTGCATGTTAAACTTTCTCATATTTTGATGTTAGTAATTTATGAGAATAATTTTGAACTAAAGAAATACTGTACTAGATCAGAATGAATATATGGAAATAATTTAAGGTAAAAATAAATTAAATTTTGTTAATACTTATATTCATTCGTCTAATGTTATTTAATTCTTTTTTGCAGGTTAGGTGCATATGCAAGGGCGGCCCATCCATAAAGCAGGTAAAGCAACTGCTTTAGGCCCCATATTTGTGGAGGCCCCATTTTTTTTACACCTAATAGGCTATATATAATTTTTTTTTAAAATTATGTAAAGTGAAAAAGTTTGATTTCTTTATTTGTTGGATTTTGCAATTGCTTTGACTTCTGCTAAGGAAATTACATGTGAAATTAATATCAAACCCGAGTTTTATAAGAAACGTGTATACAGTCAAACCTCTCTATAAGAGCCTTGTTTGTTCCGAATATTTTTGGATGTTATAGCGAAGTGTTATTATAGAGAACATATATTATAACATAACATAAAAATTGGTTCCGAAAAAGCTTGACTTTTATAGAGAAGTGTTGTTATGTAAGGATGTTGTTATAGAGAGGTCTGACTGTATAAAGGAACAAACAATTTGAGGAGAATGTTAATAGTGAAATCTCAAAATCTCTCGAAGAGCACTTTAGAGTTGATTACTTTTTATACATACTCCTCTGGTCCATAACAAATGATTTTTTAACCTTTGTTGTGCCCCTTGAGAAAATATTGACTCCTAGAACAAAAATGTATGTTGACTAAATTATCTTTAATTAAAATTTATATGTTGTTAACTTGACACATTGAGATATGTAAATAAGGGAAAATTTTTGAAAAATAAAGTTAATTCCTTCTCGATTATATAAAATGACTCTTATTTTGAACCAAAATAAAAGCCAAAAAAGTCACTTATTATGGATCGGAGAGAGTAGTAGACAGGGTTATTTTTTCACTTTAAAATAGATTTGAACAATTAGAAGCATATGAAAATATTTTTGGTTTTCTATTTACCGGTAAAAACTGAGATACTAGTTGATGAAATTTGAAAAAGTATTGCATTCATTTTGAATGCTCCTTAAATCATAATAATCAACCCGCTATTGATAGTTTAGATTTATTTTCTGAATTAAAAATATTAAGAAAAATAGTACAATTAGAAGATAAAAATTTAATTAATATACTCAATCAAATAAAAAGGTTTGATTATTTTCTAAATGCATATATTACTTATAGAATAATATTAATAACTCCTATTACCGTTGCTTCAGCGGAAAAAAATATTTCAGAATTAAAATTGATAAAACCTTACCTAAGATCAACCATGTCTCAAAGATATTAAATGAATTAGCTATATTGTCAATTGAGAAAAACTTATTAGGAGAAATTGATTATAAAAAATTAATAATAACTTTGCATCTAAAAAAAAGTTAGGAAAATAGACTTTAAATAAAAATAAAATATTTTTTATTAATAAAAAAGTTAAGGCCCCTCATAAAGTTTGGCTTTAGGCCACGAAATTAGTCGGGCCGCCCATGTGCGTATGGTAGCCTGCACTTGAAATGAGGTAAATGTTAACTTCGAGAAGAGAGCACAAAAGTGGATAAAAGATTCATATTATGTTGCTAGGAGAGGTGACACCAAGCCTGAGTGGATACGTGTAGGTATCTGGAATCAGCTCTTGAAAAAGTGGAACATCGCTAAGTGGAAGAAAAAGAGTGAACACGCAAAGTTAAACAGATCTTCTACTAAGGATGCAGCATTGCATACCGGAGGTTTTATTAGTTTGAGTGTATATATATAAAATTACTTTTTAATTTTCAGGAAGGAACATGGAGGATGTGACTCATACTGAGGTTTTTGTGGAGACCCACAAGAAAAAGAAGAAAGAGCAGCACAAGATAAGGATGGGTCGAACCGCATGCTTCAAAGACATTTGTATGTCCCAACTCCAACACTATATTATTTTTTTAGGATTATTTTGTTTATATAATGTGTATCGTTTTTATTTCAGGAAAAGTATCATAATGATCTTGATGCATGGAGACAAACTCAGCGGGCCCTAGAGGATATGACTGCAATATAGACACATGGGGTAGGTGGCGTGAATACAGGTATAAATATTATGTAATTATCTATTTTAGTGTTAGTTTGAAAGGTAGGTGTTTTTTTTCTTACTCCTTTTACTTTCTTTTCTTTATTTCTCATGAAAATAAATAAAGGTCGAGTTTACGCGTTTGGAGTACAACCATCCTCCAGTCGTCCTGTAGCATTATTCGCTGGTATGTCGATTTTTCAAGGAGACATGGAAGCTATGAGACAAATAAAGGATCAAATGTCGCGAGAATGGAATGCAACTCAGGCTTTGATCCAAAAATCATTAAAAAAGAAAAGCAAAAAAGACAGCAAATCTACAATGGAGTCTGAGCCTCGGGAAGAGACTAGTTTGACTAGGAGTAGCTATTTGAATGTGCATGTTATATTTTAGAGTTGAAGATAGGGACATGTTTAATTTATGAATTTGAGTTAGTATTATTATAATTGGTTGATGATAACTAATGTTGTTTGATTAGTTGGTTTGACTGTTATAAATATTAGCGTTTGGTGTGTGGACAATGGATTTAGTAGTTATACATAATGGTATGTTGATATTAGGTGTTTGTTTGGCTGTTTTATTTTGTAAGTGGTATAATTGAAAATTCAATAGAATTTTGTTAAATTTTTTTCCAGATTTGGGGCTGATTTGCGACCTGATCAGTCACAAATATCACCAGAAATTTCCCAAATTTGTGGTTGATTCGATCGCAGATTGTAAATTTCTGAAATTTTTTAATTAATTTAATATGTACGACTATTTCGGCCGAAAAATTTAATTAAATACTAGTTTATTATTTAAATTTTTGACCAAATCGGTAGAAAATATTTAAATTTTTGTTTAAATTTGCGACCGAATTGGTCGCAAATTTACCGACCAATTCGGTCTCAAATCACTTAGATTCAAATGCGTCCTTTATTTTTTATTTTGCGACCAAATTCGTCAAAAACTTCCGGCCGATTCAGTTGAAAATGTTTTGCGACCACGTGTTTTCCGACCGACCTTTTTCCGTCGATAATCCGTCGAAAAAAAACTCGGTTTCCGACGTATTTGACGACCGAAAATTAGCTTTTTTCTAATAGTGTCACATCTCCTCACATGGGCATCCGTGCATGTCCTCTTCATGTGCCCGAACTATCTCAGTCTCACTTCCTGCATTTTGTCCACCACGAAAGTCATTCCCACCTTGTCCTGAATATTAATTTTGTCTTTAATAATATGCTCACACATCTATCTCATTCCTATTTCCGCTACTTTCATCTTCTGGATATGAGAATTCCTGATGGCCAAAAATCCGTCCCATATTACATAGTTGGTCTAACAACCACTCTATAGAATTTACTTTTAAATCTTGTTGGTATATATATTATTATCGCACAAGACACTGAATGCGAGCCTCTATTTTATCCATCCTGCTCCAGTACAGTGTGTGATATCATCATCAATCTCCCAATTATATTGGATAACATACCAAGGTACTTGAAACTTTCCCTCTTGGGAATGACTTGTGTATCAAGCCTCACTTTCACATTCGCCATACAAGTTACATCATTAAACTTGTGCTCCAAGTATTCTGTTATAGTCCTGCTAAACCTGAAACCTTTAGACTTCAGAGTATGTATCCAAACCTCCAGCCTAGTGTTAACTTTGCCTCTCGTCTCGTCAATCGGTACTATATCATCTACAAGCAACATTCCTCATGGCACATCCCATTAAATGTGTCGCGTTAATTCATCCACCATCAAGGGAAATAAAAATGGGTTAAGAGCTGGTACAACTCCATCATGACTGAAAATGCATAAAATCTCCTCCAACTGTCCTCACCCGAGTCTTAGATCCATCATACATATCTCTAATCGCCCTAGTGTATGCCACATGTACATCTTTAATCTCCAAACATCTCCATAGAACCTTCCTTGGGAGTTGGGAGTTGGGACTTTGTCATATATTTTTTCTAGGTCAATAAACATCATATGCGAGTCTCTCTTCCTCTACCTATACTGTTCCATCAATCTCCTTACAAGATAGATGACTTTTGTTGTCGATCATCTTGGTTTGAACTTGAAATACTTCTAAAAAATAGGCATACTTTTTCTTACCCTTATCTCCACCTCCTTCTCCCAAACTTTCATTGTGTGACTTAACAACTTGACATCCCTTTAGTTATTACAATTTTGAATATCATTCTGAAAATAATTTAAACATAACATATTTGCTATGTAAAGGGTCCAAATTTAAATATGTTTAGGGGTCGTTTGTTTGAAGAGACGGGGGATAATAATCCTTGAATACAATATGAAATTATTTTATTTCGCGTTTGGTGATACTCATAGAATAATTGTGGTATCACAAAGATCCCCTCCTTCAAACCTCTTTTCCCAATTCTTTTTTAAGAAAGTCAACAACAACAACAACATACCCAGTATTATCACACACCGTGGGTTCTAGGAGGGTAGTGTGTATGCAGACCTCAGTCCTATTTTGTGAGGATAGAGATGTTGTTTCCAATAGACCCTCGACTCCGGAAAGCATAAGCATCACATTAATGAAAATATAAACAAGAAGGGACAGTACCAAAAAGTCATATCAAAGCAGAATAAAAATAACAAGATAGTAATGAGATATCACTTGGCTTTGATATCAAACTTAAGTTAGTTGTATAAATAGATAAGGTTTAATAAAATCTGTATAATTTATTCCTATCGAGTCTTTCTAATATTTTGATTGGGTTTGGAAAGAACTTAAAATATTGGATAGTCAAGCATTATGTTTCCTTATTAGTAAAATGACTTTGAAAGTTGTCTAGGAAAGTAGATACATGCGAAGAATTGGCTCGATATGAATTTTTTGATTTCATATCCATAATGTTTACTTTCAAGAGGTAATTTGATTTCCTCCCTTAAGAGTTCCTATTCTCTTGTTGTGGTGAAATCTACTACACAAGCAATAAGCGAACATGTAAATTCTCTTCACCCCTTTAAGAATTAACTATTGTGATGCATTTCTATTCGATAATCAAAATTTCCTAGTGGATTTAGGTTCTTTACCAAACAAATTAAACAATAATAATTGCACCTGATAATCAGATATAGATTGGGTTAGTTGCATTTTGTGCGTGACCCATTGTCAGATTAGGGAATAATCTGTATTGTTTTGAGATGCGACCGGCACAGTGACGGACCCAGAATTTTGTGCAAACGGATTCAATTTTAGAAGTATATAACTTTAGTCGTAAAATAGTAATTGTCAAGTGAGTTCAAATAAAATATTTATACAAAATTTACATAATTTTAATTCTAATTTATACATATATACAATATTATTTTATTGATAACGCGGGTTCAGTTGAACTCGCTATCCACCACGTAGGTCCGCCACTGGACCGGCATGATAAAGTCAAGTTTAACCTATATAATACTCTAATAATTAAGAAAAACAATAAACATACAAAACATGCTTTGACAGTTATGTTTCCTAGGCATCTCAAATAAACACACGGAATCTTAAATATCTCTGTGGTGGCAAGGAAAATCAATTTTATTATTTGTATCACATAATAAGTATTCTAATTTTATTTTATTTGAGAATGATCATGTGATTAAATAATAATAACATTTTTCTTGTTTAATATTCTTCAATAGGCTGTCTTTTAGTTAAGCATCATAGTTAATTATGCTTTTAAGTAAAAAATAAACTACTTAAAGTGACCGGCCTGTTTGACAATGTCAAGGGACAGAAAATGAACATTGAAAACTTTGTGTCTTTACCCACCTTATACTAAATAAAATAAAATTGGCGATAATTATATTAATAATGTGTTTGGCACATGAAATTAAGAAACTTTTAAGTTTATGCTTGAACATGTCAATGAGAGAAATCACAAATACGTTTTTGGAATTAATTTTTTTTTTTAAAGTTAAAATTTAAAGGAAAATCAATTAATAATTCATCCAAAATCTTTGACGGACATTTTGCACTACATTAATATGTTGTTAAAATTCACTTTAATCTCTACGTCAACTAATTTGGCTATTCCATGAGAATATTTCTTGACAAATGTAAAGTACATAACACAATGCAGATACTTTCTTGTTTTAATGTACGACTTTTTATAGATACAATGAAGATGAAAAACCTTGGTAGACGATAATATATATATATATATATATATGTCTATTTCAGCCTCTAATTAGTTTACATTTTCCGAGTAAAAGAGGTTTATATCAATGTGGTTTAGTTTGGTTCTTTTCGATTTAATTTGTTGATAGCGATCTCCCTAAGAAGATGTCACAATATAATGTTGTAAAGAAAAATTGTTGTACATAATTCTGAAGTTGTCTCCGTCCAGGGGCGGATTTAGGGGGCGAAAAGGGTATTCGAACCATCTTCGCCGAAAAATTACACTGTATATATAAGATAAAATTTATTTTTTACCTTTATATATTAAGTTTTGAATTCTCTTAACACAACTTAAAAGTGTAGCTTAGTTGTCGAGGGGGTTCAAATCCTTTGTGAGGTTATAGATTCAATTCCCGCTAGTTATAATTTTTTAACTTTTTTTTTAACCCCCTTCCCGGAGATCCTGCCTCCGCCATTGTCTCCATCAACATGAATTGTTTTCACAATATAAAAGAGAAAACGAATCCAATCTTGAGGAATTTCTTAGACAGGGTAACAACTGTTTTCGTTTTCTGTTTTTAATTTGCTTTATACGACTTGTAGCCATACGTTTTGATATTGATTTGTGTATTTTACCTTATTTGTACATGTACAATTAAGCAATAGCCTTCAACTCTTATTGTTAGCACCAAAATTTGAAAAAAAAACTTAGGTTCGAGTTCAATCCACGTACAAATTACAATAAAGTCGAAAAACCCAGTATACTATTCATTTTCTACCATTCACTTCGATTTGTTGGTTCTTAAAGTTAATTATTTAATTAGATATAAACATTCACATCGCAGGTTAATTTTACCTTTTCTCTAATTATATGTTGTATGTATAGTATTTGCATTTTCCGTTAAATAATAAAACTGATGGATTATTATATGCACATGAAGTAATCTTGGTATCATAATTACATGTAATTTGGACAACTAGCTTACACGAAGTTTTACGGGTTACTTCTTGAAACATGAACCCAGTTCTTTAGTCAGGTGAGCCTTCAGTTCCACAACGCCTCAATGAAATTTTCACCACCCCCACGATCACTATCCACATAATATTCTACGGTCTTCTACTGTATTTCCTTAATAACATACTATATACGGTAGAAATCGGGCTACCCGATTTCACTATTTGATCGAGACTAGGATGTTGCATCGAAGAGTTGAGGAATTGAGTTCGAGATCGAAGTCTCTTTCGAGATCGAGGTCGGTATCAATCGGAGCCAAGGGAGATAGACCCCAAGTAACATCGAGGATAGCTTAGTAATGGAAAGAGCGAGATATTCGTGATTGGTCGAGGATCGTGGCGTAAATCTCGGAACAGATCAAATCAGAAGCAGTTAATTAGTTGTTTATACGATTTCCTTCTGTAATTAGAAATATACCGTAATTAGGATTCCCCTACTATATAAAGAGGAGCTTCAATCATTTGTAAGGAAAAGATCTATTGAGAAAAATACAATTCAACTCTTTCTTACTTGTGCCATTGTTCATCGTTTTTATCTTGTTCCTACTGTTCTTATACTTATCAGTTCGAGGGTATCTTAACTCGAGGAAGAAGCTATATCTGCACACTGGTTTGATTTATTTACAGTTTAATTTTGTCATTTACTTACGCATTTATCAATTGGTATTGGGTGAAATCACATATCCTTAAAACCACAATATAAGTTTAATTGTTATCCAAATTTTAAGAGTAAACAGCTTGGTGCCCACCGTGAGGCTAAGAATAATATTGATTATTCAGTACTGATGCCGATAACACATACTACTTTACGCTTGTTCTTGTCAAGTATTTTTATTTTCAGGTTAAAATATGTCAAACTCACAAACAGCACCCACACATAGTGATAATGGCCTCGGATTTCACAGGGGAAATGACCATGTAGTTTCTCCAGGGGTCGAGGTACCACAATATGACTTCGAGGGAGCACCGGTTTCCAATCCAGTCGATGTCAGTTCGCACATCGCTCTAAATGCGAATCTGGGCGCCGACCCAGAAGGGAGTGTGCGCAGAGAAGGCCGATTTGGCGGTCGAGATACACAGGGCGGAGGAGATGGAGGAGTTACTCTCCAAGTGATATTCGAGATGCTAGAGGCTCAACAAGCCGCTATTGCACAGCTATAAAATTAGTATCCGAACGGTGAGTGAGGTCGACCCGGAAACCACCCGTCGGGCCGAGCCAGTACCATAAAGGTCGAATGCGAGTGAATCGGGGATTGACCCCGCAATAATGAAGATGCTCGAGGAGATCACCTAATGAATTGAATCGGGAGAGAAGAAAATTGAGGAGAATGATAAGAAAGTAGAAACATACAACTCCCGGGATGACCAGATACCAGAGGCACCGCTAGTTTTGAAAGAGATGGATTCAAAGAAATTTGTACAGAAGTCGTTTCCTCCAAATGTGGTTCTGAAGCCCATTCCCAAGAAATTTCGTATGCCAGTAATCCCTAAGTACAATGGGACCACCGATCCCAACGAGCATGTCACCTCTTATACATGCGCCATCAAAGGTAACGATTTAGAAGATGATGAGATCGAGTCAGTTCTCTTGAAGAAGTTTGGAGAGACTCTATCGAATGGGGAAATGATTTGGTATCATAATCTACCGCAAAATTTCATTGACTCATTCGCCATGCTTGAAGATGCTTTCGTAAAGGCACATGTCGGGGCCATAAAGGTTGCAACAAGTAAATCGGACCTTTTCAAAGTAAAACAGAAGGATAATGAAATGCTTAGGGAGTTCGTGTCTCGGTTCCAAATGGAAAGCATGGAGTTACCACCGGTTCAAAGTAAAACAGAAGGATAACGAAGTTCGATAGCATCACATCAACTGAAGCAAAAGTTGATTGAATATACGGCGGTAACCTGGGCCGATGTACATAATCAGTACCAATCGAAGATCAGAGTCGAGGATGGCTAATTGGGAACTCCTTCCGATTCCTTATAATCGAATAGAACCGCAGGCAGAAATCAGAGAGATATCGATAGGGAACCTCGTTCGAACAGAGACCGATATCAGCCATACATCGCAGATCACAGGAACGGTGGTACCAGACGCAATTCCACTCGAAACAATCGAAGAAGTGATCGAGGATAGAGTTCTCGGGGACTTATGAGCAAAATTGGTTTTGATAAGCACGCCGATTCCATAGAGGCACCACGATTATTGGAGTATAACTTCAATATCGATGCATCAGGTATTATATCGGCAATTGGAAGTATCAAAGATACTAGGTGGCCTAGGCCTATACAGACTGATCCTTCCCAAAGAAATCCTAATCTGATGTGCAAGTATCACGACACACATGGCCACATAACTGAGAATTGTGGGCAACTGAGAGAAGAGGTAGCCCGTCTATTCAATAAGGGTCACTTTCGAGAGTTCTTAAGTGATCGAGCCAAAAACCATTTCAGAGAAAGGGACGCCAACAAGAAATCGAACAGAAAGAGCCACAACATGTGATCCATATGATCATCGGCGGGGTCGATATTCCACAAGGGACCGTGTTCAAACGCACCAAAAAAAATATCAATTACTAGGAAAAATCGGACCCGAGATTATGTTCCAGAAGGTACCGTATCATTCAACGATGAGGAAGCAGAAGGAATATCCAACCCCACAATGACGCTCTGGTAATTTCTATCTTTATGAATAAAATTCAAGTTAAGCATGTTTTAGTGGATCCAGGTAGCTCGTCAAATATCATCCAATCGAGGGTCGTGGATTAGCTCGGCCTACACCACAGCTCGGGTCTTGAATAGTTTCAACATGGACAGCGAAACAACTAAAGGAGAGATCATTTTACGGGTAAACGTGGCTGAAACTATTAAAGAAAACAAGTTCCAGGTAATCGAGGTCAACATGAGGTACAATGCCCTACTCGGGAGGCCCTGGATTCACAAAAAGGGCAGTCCCTTCAATTCTCCACCAAAAGATGAAATTCACAACACCGGACGGGGTGAAAATGGAATATGCAGAGCAGCATGCTGCAAAAAAATGTTCGCGGTCGATGAGGTAATACCAATATCGGTACTTGATGATAGGATATAATTACGTATTTTAGTCTCTTATTACACTCTAGTTTACTGCACTTTAATTGAATTTGAGCTTTAATCGCTAGTGTTTTGCATTGTGTGTTTTATACCTTGTAAGAGTTATTACGAGCTATATAGATGTTATGAAATGAATTTAAGTGATTTAGAGCTTTAAAATCTGAGTAAAAACTCAAGGAATTAAGTCGGGATCGTGTTCGGGGGTCAAATTTGATAGTTGAGAACAAACGAAGACTCGAGGAGACATATTATGCACTGTATAGTAAAATAGACATAACTTTTTTATACTAACTCCATTTGGGATATAAAATAAATGGTTGGAAAGGTAACTTAAAGGTCTAAAACTTTCATGTTTTACGTTTTTCCAAATTCCACACGTAACAGCGTCAAAAACGCTATAGAAACTGAGACTGCGGACCTGACGTGGACTGGGGCAGAATAAAACCCCACTAGCGCGACCTCTAGCGCGAGATTAGCGCGGCCGCGCTAGTGGCAGAGCTAGTGGCAGCCTGGAAACTTGTACTTTTTCGCGCTCCTACTAGATCCTACTATTCCTGATATTCCTACTGGATTTGAGCAACTCGGGTATGAACACTGTATCGCTATCCCCCTCGCTTAGCCCCGCTCTTTGGTTTAGGATGGATCCGGACTGGAAGCGAAAGTAGGAGAAAGTATAATTGTTTGGGCCCGAACCTACTTAGTATATATACATGGGAGAATGTATTTTTGAGATATGAGACATATTTTGGACACAAATTCGACCTAAAGAGGAAAGGGAGGCTATTGGGGCATCAATCCTTATTTTCTTCTTTTGTTATTTTGCCATTGACTATGGATTCCTTTGTAGTTTTCATTGCTATTATGTGTAGCTAAATACTTTAATCTAAGGTTTTGATGAAACCTGTTGGGGATGAACTCGTTGGCATGTTAATATAGTTTTGTGTTGGTTATTTATCTCTATTTGTTCAACTACGTTTTGATTGTAGTTAGTTGAAGGGCCCTCAACTAGCGGTTCTATTTATTATGTATCTGCTTGAGAGAGTGCATATTTAGGTAGTTGTTGAACAACATCACTCCCGGAGTATAGACGAGAGTCATAACCGAGGGTTTAGAAGTTGGGTTAGAGATAATATACCTCGGGTGCAATCTAAAGTGAGCTGTAACGTAAATATAGCTAGCGTAGCTCGAGAGAGTGCGAGTAGTAAATTGTCATAAATGCTCGAGAGAGATTTACGATAGCTGGAGAGTTCATGATTGATAGAGACAACCAAGTCAAAGCTATAGGAACATACAACTAGGAAAAGTACCAACGGGGGGAACCATTGCCTTAGACCTTTATTACAATTGTTTACACCTCATTGTTAATTAATCTTTAGTTTATTAATTTTGTTCAGCTGTAGTAGTAAAAACACCACCAAGTGATATTCATAACTTTTGAGAAAGTTGATTATTGAGAATTTAGTAATCTGACAATAACAATTGATACGTTAGTTCCCCCTGGGATTCGACTCTGGGCTAAATACTCAGATTATATTTGCAACCGCCCGCTTAGTCTTTTTATAAGACATAGTTGAGTGTGATCAGTACTTTCGACGACAAAGGGATCGGAGGTCAAAGGAAAACAGGAGGCCAAATAGCAACCACAGCCACCAGCCTCAACTAAATCGGAAAAGCCGGGAATGGAAGAAGAAGACGACAATTATTGGATCCTTCGATCCTTCATTATTCCCGAAGATTCAACGCCACCAAATCAATAGTCGAAGAGCTGGAACAGGTTATATTGATTGAGTATCTGCCCGAACGGAAGGTATACCTGGGTACGGTATGAATGCTTAGTAAACAAAATGTTCAAAAAGCAAATAGGTAAATCAATGAAAGTATATATTGACAATATGTTAGTTAAGTCCCTGCGCGCAGAAGACCCTTTGACATATTCGCAGGAGACCTTCGACATATTGAGAAAGTACAACATGAAGCTTAACCCCTAGAAATGTGCTTTCGGGGTCGGTTCAGGCAAGTTCCTCGGCTTTATGGTGTCAAATTGGTGGATCGAGATCAACCTCGATAAAATCAAGGTTATCGGAGACATCACAGTCATGGACAGTGTTAAAGCCGTGCAAAGGCTGATAGGACAGATAGCCGCCCTAGGACGATTCATTTCGAGGGCTTCAGATCGAAGCCATAGGTTTTTCTCGCTGCTAAAAAAGAAGAATAATTTTGCTTGGACCTTGGAATGTCAACAGGCGTTGGAAGTATTGAAGCGATACCACTAGAGCACACCATTGCTTCATACTCCAAAAGCAGATGAACAACTCTACCTATACTTAGCAGTTTCAGAAGTCGCGGTAAGTGGTGTCCTAGTTCGAGAAGAGCAACGTACGCAATTTCCCACTTATTATGTAAGTCGATATTTAGGCGAGGCCGAAATCCGGTACCCGCACTTAGAAAAATTGTCACTTGCTCTAATAAGTGCCTCTAGAAAACTAAAGTCGTATTTTCAGTGTCACCCAATATGTGTGATGACCACTTATTCTTCGTAATGTTTTACATAAGCCCGAACTATCGGGCCAATTGTCCAAAGCGGCCGTCGAACTCAGTGGGTATGATATCAAGTATCTACCCCTAGCATCCATCAAGTCTCAAATTTTAGCAGACTTCGTGGCCGACTTCACGCCATCCCTCATACCCGAGGTCGAAAAAGTACTTTTGATAAAATCGGGTACATCATCGGGGGTGTGAACCCTTTTTACGGTCGGTGCTTCGAATGTGAAAGGGTTCGGTCTAGGCATCATTTTGAATCCACCAACGGGCAATACGATTAGGCAATCTATCAAAACTTCTAAATTGACTAACAACGAGGTCGAGTACGAGGCCATGATTGCAGGTCTCGAACTGGATAAAAGGTTGGGAGTGGAAGTTATCGAGGTTAAATGTGACTCCTTGCTGGTGGTAAACCAAGTCAACAGAGCCTTTGAGATTCGAGAGGGTCGAATGCAAAGGTATTTGGATAAATTTAAGTAACATTACATCAGTTCAAAGAATGGACCTTGCAGCATGTACCTCGAGAGAAAAATAGCGAGGCTGATGACCTTGCGAATCTGGGATCATCAGCCGAAGATGATGAAATCAGCTCGGGGAATGTCGTACAACTCTCGAAGTCAATGATCAAAGAAGTCCATGCCGAAATAAACTCCACAAGCCTAACCCGGGATTGGAGGAATAAATATATTGAGTATTTGAAAAGCGGAAACCTCCAATTGGACCATAAGGAATCAAGGACTCTACGAGCAAAAGCTGCTCGATTCACATTGGCTGAAGATGGAACATTATACAGGAGGATGTTCGATGGACCATTAACAGTATGCTTGGGACCAGGGGACACCGATTATGTCCTACGAGAAGTTCACGAGGGTACTTGCGGGAACCACTCCGGTGGCGAATCACTAGTTCACAAAATCATCAGAGCGGGATACTATTGGAACGATAAGGAGAAGGACACCAAAGAATTCGTTCGAAAATGTGATAAGTGCCAAAGGTATTGACCGATGATCCACCAACCCGGAGAACAAATCCATTCAGTCTTATCCCCATGACCATTCATGAAATGGGGAATGGACATCGGCGGCCCTCTACCATCGACCCCAGGTAAAGCTAAATTCATTTTATTTATGTCTGATTATTTATCTAAATGGGTTGAAGCACAGGACTTCGAGAAAGTCAGAGAAAAGGAAGTTATAGACTTCATCTCGGATCACATCATATGCCGATTCAGGATACCTGCTGAGATTGTATGCGATAATGGAAAATAATTCATCGGCAGCAAAATAACAAAGTTTCTCGAAGATCACAAAATAAAAAGGATTTTATCGACACAGTATCATCTTAGTAGAAACGGACAGACCGAACCAACAAACAAGACCATCGTTCAGAATCTGAAGAAAAGATTGAACGACACCAAGGGAAAATGGAGAGAAATTCTACCCGAAGTCCTTTGGGCATATCGAACGACGTCAAAATCCAGTACGGGGGCAACACCGTTCTCCTTAGTATATCGCGCCAAAGCCTTTATCTCGATCGAAGTCGGGGAACCCAATGCTAGATTTCGGTACGCAACGGAAGAGTCAAATTACGAGGCTATGAATACGAGCCTCGAGCTACTAAATGAAAAATGGGAAGCCTCCCTCGTCCGAATGGCTGCACAAAAATAACGCATCGAAAGGTATTATAATCGAAGGACCAATTTTCGCCACTATAGAATCGAGGACTTAGTTCTTAGGAAAGTCACCCTCAATACTCGAGATCCTAACGAAGGAAAACTCGGACCAAACTGGGAAGTACCGTATCAAGTCCTCGATATCGCCGAAAAGGGATCCTACAAGCTTGGCACGATAAATGGCGAGCAACTACCAAATATTAGAATATATCACTCCCTACACGCTATTATTGTTAAGGTATGGCCTTCTACTTTTTCATTTACATTTTACACTAACTTATTTTAGGTGTTTGAGTGAAGGCATCGAAGTTCTCTTCAAGCAGGAAGATATTAGATCTTAAAGCACGTGTTGCACTCTTTTTCTCTTCGACCGATTTTTATCCCAAATGGATTTTTCCGACAAGGTTTTTAACGAGGCAAAAATTTTTCGTGCTAACTTAGAGTATCCGAGGCTTTTCTACTATCAACCACGAATACTGGGGGGCATCACCCTCGGATATTATATTTCGAGGAAAATACTTCATGTCAACAGGATCTCTATAGGAAAGTTTTTGTAAGGGACAAAACGGTCGAATGACCCGTGTCCCCATAGATTACTCGAACCCTTGTGGCAAAACATGTACGCATGTATGAACTATTGAAAGAAGTATTTTTCCTTACCAGATATCTCATGCCTTAGCAAAATTTCTAATTTACAGGTTCCATACTTATGATTTTGTCGTAAAAACTGGCTCAAGGGCCGAGTGCAAGTAGACCTCAAACGATCAACCTCACACTCGGGGGATGCAGTCAAAAAATTGACATGTCCGAACTATTAAATTTCGAGACCATAAGACCTCAAAGAGGCAACCCTCGATTTTATATGCCAAGGCCACCCTACTCGGGGACTAACACTTTGAACAAGTTCAAAGTATTATTGGGAAAGTAAGCTCAAAAGGCAAATCCCAAGGTTACAGCCGAACTAACGCGGCTCGGAGACGTTCGAATTACGCAATGAAAATAGGCCTTCGAATTCTTTTGAAAACCGGTTAAAAAATGCTATCCTCGGCAAAAAATCAAAGGGCTTCGATAATATCAGCCCTCGAAAAACCTTAAGAGGTATCGAACTGTTTAATACAAACTTGTGCTAAGGCATAAAAAGCAAAGGCTTTCGATAATATTAAATCCTGGAAAAATCCAACGGGTACAAACTCACTTCATGCTAAGTCATAACAAATTTCTATATGTTAAAATTTAATTTAAGCCGAAAAAGGGAAAAAGCCATCCTTTTGAGGCCATATCATCCCGATTCAAGAGCCTAAGGGCCATTATATTTTTGAGTTCGAGAGTCCATTCTCACTCAACTCAAACCTAAGGATTTTACTACTTTGAGTTCGAGCAAGAGCTCACTCAACTACAAAGGAAGTATTAGTTTGACTTCGACCAAATGGCCTAAAATCCAAAGTCTCAAACATATTGTTCAGGAAGCATGATGTATACAAGGCACAAAGCAGATTCAAATGATCACAAGTCAAAATTTGAGACAAAATTCAAAAAAGAAAGATTTTTATATATATGAACGAGGGTATTTACAAAGGACTTATCGGGATCCTACATAGAAAAAGAAAAGAAAAATACAAATGTCAAAGCTATGTTCGGGGTGACTCCCTCCTCGGGGGCAACCTTTTCCTCGGGCCCCTCATCATTATCGGACCCGCTCTTGCTGTCGTCATCATCATCATCGTCATTAGAAGAGACCAGTAGCCTGACATCCGCTTCATGCACCTTTGCCTCTGCTATCTCCTCGGAAAGGTCGAAACCTCAGGCGTGGATCTCCTCAAGGGTCTCTCTCCGAGATTGACATTTGGAAAGCTCGGCAATCCATTGTGCTCGATCGGCAGCCTCCCTCGCTTGAGCTTGAGCAGCTTCGGCGTCAGCCAAATATATGGCCACCGTCTTATCGGCCTCGACCTTTGCTTTTTCAGCCTCAACTTGAGCCATTGCAAGATTCGAAGTCAGCCGAGCTTCGAGCTCTTCAATCTTCTTGGCCTGAGCCAAGCATTATTTCCATTGCACTTCGAAGTTAGGCTTCTACCGACGACAACTGGGCCAAAGCAGTTTCCTTTTCAACAGTAAGGCGGTCCATGCCTTCCTTCCACTTATAGCCATCTTCTTTCACTCGATCGACCTCCTCCCGGAATAGCTCGATCCCCTCGATATTTTGCTGCAACTATGACATTGAAACACTAGCTTCCGCCCCCGAATCGAGCCTTACCTGCTCGTTCAGTTTGGTTTCCTCCTTACAAGCTCTATCCAAATCAACCCGGAGGTCCTTGATCTCCTCATCCTTCTGCCCACAGAGAAGCTTAAGAGCATTCCTCTCCTCTGAAAGTCTTTGTAGATCGGCCTCGCATTGGCTTACTTTGGCCCGGGACTTAGAGAAAGCCTGTATGAAAAAAGGACGGAGTTAGACAGAGAAAAGGAAAAATGAAAGAAATCTACATCAAGAAAATTCATACTTACTCGGTTAAGAAGACGTTGAGCCTCTTCAAAGAGGTTGGATACATCACTAAGATCAGAGGCATCCTCGACTCCGGTAAAGCAATCTCGAAAATGATCCTCCTCACCGGGGACTCCGCCTATTTCAGGAGTCCTTATGGCTTGTGCATCCCTAATAGCCTCTTTGGAAAAGGCAGGTAGGGATGGTGAGTGACCTTTTGTCACTGCTCCAAGCGAGTCACTCGGGGCGCTCTGTTCAGCTCTAGTGGTCTCGGGACCAGCCCCATCTAGTATGTTCGTCGTTTGACGAGAGACAGTCTCAACCTCGGATAGTTCAGGGACTTTGCCCCAATCTTTCTTCAAAACCTCCTCAGCACGGGGCAAGGCTTCATCAACCACCACCAATTTAGCGGCCTTAGAGGTCTCGATGTTCTTCCTCACTCAGGTCACCAGCACCGAGTCGTTGTCTTCATTTTCATCCTTATCCTCCCTTAATTCTTGGACTACATGGGCAGGAAGAGCAGCAACATCTGTCCTCGATTTGCTAATCGAGCTCTTTTTCTTCTTGGGTTTAGGGTCCTCGGAGGTCGAAGCTCTTTTTCTCTTATTGTCCTTCCCCGGCTTCAGAGCCGGGGACATAGCCTCTTCCTCGCTGGTCGGAGGCGTCGGGCCCGCATCCTTACTCAGGCATGCACAAGAAAAAAGTTAAGAAAGTACAAAGAAATATCGAAATACGTCAGATATGTGAAAGGGGAAGCTCATCGTGGTTCCTTGCTTCCCATCGGCCTTTTTCCAAGTCGTGCCAACAACGCTCAGCATAAGAAGAAGTCGAAGCCAGCTTTCGGACCCAGCTCCCGAGGTCGGGGATCACTCGAGGCATCCAAACAACCACTGCATGCAGAAATAAGATATTGAATAAAGCAAAAAATGAAACACAACATGGAAATTAACAAGTAGAGTGCTACTTACACTTCTGATTCCATTTCTCAGGAAATGGCATTTTCTCCTTCGGGATGAGATCGCAGGTCCTCACCCGAACGAACCGAACCATCCACCCTTGGTCTTTGTCCTCATCGACGCTCGAGAACAATGCCTTTGTCGCTCGACATTGCAGTTTGATCAAATCTCGAAAGATGCGAGGGTTGTATAATCGGATAAGGTGATCGAGGGTGAGCGGCAACCCCCCGACTTTGTTGGTGAAGAATCGGAGCATGATCACTATGCGCCAGAAGGAGGGGTGTATTTGGCCCAAAGTCACATGATATTGACGGCAAAAGTCAATGATGACAGGATCGAGGGGGCCCAATGTGATAGGGTAAGTGTAAACACTTAGGTACCCTTCCACATGAGTGTTATGCTCTCTTCAGGAGAGGGGATCTTTATCTCTTTGTCTCCCGAGTTGCAATCTCTCTTGATTTTCTCGAGATATCCTACAGTGATCGAGAAAATATACCTCGATACGTGCTCGCACCAACCAGGGACCGAGGGAGGTATTTCGGTCTTGAAATCGTATTTGAGAACACACGGGCCAGGAACGCACTCCTCAGGGAGCGGATCCACCGGTGTTTTATCGCCGGGCAGCCGTGAAGAAGAAGAGGAAGCTTTTTTCCTTCTGTGGAACCGTTTTACATGTTTTCGCCATTGTATGTGTTAAAGAATGAAGAAGTTAGCAAGGTTTGATGATTTGAGACTAGGGGTGAAAACCTAAAGAGTGGTGAAAGAGAAGAACTTGAGAGTGGTAAGAGCTTAGAAAAAAAGATAAAGGTGAAGGTAAAGTTTGACTCAATGAAAAGAAGCCCTATTTATGGATTCACGGTGATGGTTCAACGACACTAGTGGCTGACCGCCAACTGACGTTCATTAACGGTTTGGGAAACTGTACCGATGGGACGTTTCGGTCACTTCCATTGCTTACGTCACGGGGATGACATCATTGTCTATCGAGGTCAAAGAAAATTCGAAGGTTCGGTTCGTTTCTTCTCATTATAATCCAAGAAACAAGGGGACTATCTGTATATGGTAGAAATCGGGGCTACCCGATTTCACTATTTGATCGAGACTAGGATGTTGCATCGAAGATGAAACATTGAGTTCGAGATCGAAGTCTCTTTCAAGATCGAGGTCGGTATCAATCGGAGTCAGGGGAGATAAACCCCAAGTAACATCGAGGATAGCTTAGTAACGGGAAGAACGAGATATCTGTGATTAGTCGTGGATCGTGGCGTGAATATCAGAACATATCAAATCAGAAGCGGTTAATTAGCTGTTTATACGATTTCCTTATGTAATTAGAGATATACCGTAATTATGATTCCTCTACTATATAAAGAGGAGCTTCAATCATTTGTAAGGAAAAGATTTATTGAGAAAAAAATAATTCAACTCTTTCTTACTTGTGCTATTGTTCAACGTTTTTATCTTGTTCCTGCTGTTCTTGCAGTTATCAGTTCGAGGGTATCTTAACTCGAGGCTGAAGCTCTATCTGCACACTGGTTTGATTTATTTACAGTTTAATTTTTTCATTTATTTACACATTTATCAATTGGTATTGGGTGAAATAACATATCCGTAAAACCACAACATAAGTTTAATTATTATCCAAATTTTAAGGGTAAACACGTACGAAAATAATCATTTCGTGTGGGCGAATTTTTAGAAAATTATGGCTCAAATTTCCGGCCATCATCTTCTTTTTTATCTAGGTGCAAAACTACATAGTATAAGGGTTAAAACTTTTTTCAACTCTATTGAGTTTTCTTTTCCAACAAGAAAATATTTCTTTATTTCCTATTATTCAAGCAAAATAAGAACCACAAAATTTAATTAATAAGGTAATTATGGAATTACTTCGTAATTTTCGAAATTAATATCCACATTATTATATGACATTCATATTGAACAAAGAAGTTATATCGATCACTGAAATTGTTTGCTCACGTTTTGACGTCAATAAAATAATAAATTCATTTTATTATTTTTCCAACTATTACATTTTTAAATTGCCACCAGCAGTTCCAAGCAACGGTCAACAGAAAGAGCTCTTGTACCTTGTTCAGGGAGCCACCGAAAGGTGAAAGATTTGTTTCTTCTATTTTACTCACAAATATATTTTTATTTATTTATTTGACTAAGATCAATAGGATTTCAACAATAATATATATAGTATATACAGTGGATCTGAGGATAGTGTACACGGTAGAGAGGGTTGTGTAGGTACATAGATTATTTCGGATAGACCCTCAACTCAGGTAAATATAATATTAGCAGTAAAGAAATGTAATATAGAAAATGAACAAGTCATGAAAAAAAAACATAAGTAGTAGCAGGATATTATAAATTAAACCGTAACAAAAGCAATATCAGGACATAATATGAATCCAAGAACAAGCCACGACTAAAGTAATATTAAAGCTATGGATATGTAAAGGAAATACGCTTTATTAATTACTAACCTTCTATTCTAATCTTCGACATTCATAATTTTCTTTTAAGGGCCATATTCTCAGTAAGCTCATATATATCATACTACATCTCCGCAATACTTTTTAAGATTCTTAATCAAAGATTTTGTTTGACCAAAAAATGATATAGGACTTTTTGCCAAACTAATTAAAAGATAAATGAAGTGACGGGTAAATCCTAATCAAATATAATGAATCTTAGATCTAACACGATTTCATGCAATAATGTTCGAAAATATATCTATTGAATGAGGTTATTAAATATAGCTGTAGAGAATGTGTGATGAGACAATAATGAACAATAAATATGCAAAATGGCAGTAAATGTAAATAGGGAGAACGATTCACCCAAATGTTGAATAAGGTGGATGATTCCTCCCTCTGACAACAATATGTGACAAATGGATAAGGAAATGAACAAAGCTTTCTCGAATCTGATGAGTGGAAAGACAGAATAAACAACAAATCGAATCACTATGGAAATTTAATGTTTGTATTATTTCTCAAGAGTCAACTTTTTCTATAAGTTCTTATCCCGTGAATCTTACATACCTTTTTGCCCCCGATGTTTTACTATTTATAGGGAATATTCCCAGAAAACCTTAAAAAGTACAGCGAAGGGTATATTCAATAGAATATTCATTTTGGTAGTTCCAAAACTATTCTAGCCGTTATTCCTATTATTCTGTATTCGACCTCGGCCTTGATATCTTGCTCGACGATCCCTCGTTGTTGGGCCCTGCTCGACCTTGGCCTTATTATCTACGAGGAGGCTGTAATTCTCACACTTGTTCACTCTCATTTGTCGAATTTCCTCGATCGAATTTTGACCCATGCAATTTCAAGTTTAAATCTTGAATATAAAGTGTTTTTAGTAGGGGCACTTCCTTTTTAATAAACCTTAATATATTAAATAGGAAAGAAAGAGGAAAGGAATAATTATAAAAAGAAAAAAGAAAAAGAAATTGCGAGGACCCTACAAGGTGTTTAAGTTTGTCGTCTAGTGATGAATCATCATCACCCAAAAAAAAAAGTAACTGAAACTCTGAAAAAGGATGCCCTTTTCAAAATCTATACCCTACCTTCCCACCTTTTTCTCTTTTTTATTTTTTATTTTATTTTTTATTTTTTCTAATGAATAATGATTTTTGTTTTTAATACAAGCACCAAAATCCAAAAATTCACATGCAATTGAATAAAGTACGACCCACCATGTACTACAAGTATTTTTGCGGTACATATTGCTGAGTAACAAAAAATAATTTATAGTGTTGAAAAGACTGTATTGGCCTTTAATATTAAACCTTGGGAAAATACCCAAATATAAAATAAACAATTAATAAATTACATTATGCTGTGGTAAAAAAATTGGGGTATACTTGTGCAAGGATAATAAATGCATCTTCTTTTTCAGATCCATTTATTGTAAAAAAAAAAATAAACGTTTACGTATATAAATAACCTAACTAATATATTTAGCAAGTAGTTCAAGATAGTCATTAAATATCTTTAACACTTGTCAGATCATATTAATCCATCCTTATCCACAATTATTATACCAGATAATAAGAAGCAATAAGAATTAACTGGAAGGTAAAGCATGACTTGATTTTTTTTTAAAACTTTTTTTTAATACAAAATATTCAGGTCCTAGCTTGTTTGGATGGTTGTTACATATCGTTTTGTAATGTATAGTATATTGTATTGTATTGTGTTGTATTTTTTGATGAATATAATGTTTGGATAGATTGTGTCGTTTGCCGTCGTTTTTTGATATCACGCACCAGCAATATAAAGAATAAACTTGAAATATTATAACGAAAAATTATGATACATGGTAAAATTACTATATAAAAAGTAGGATGAATGATAAAATAAAATTATGTAATAATAATTAAGGGTGAGATTGAGAGAAAAAGACAAGGTAACAATGCGACCACATCAAATCGGTCGTTACATAAAGTGACATATTTTGTCGTTACGTAACGAAATAATTAACGATACGATGCAATAAAATTTAAGTAACAATCAAAAGAAACATCGTATTTAAAGTAACAATACGATACGATATAACAAGTAACAACCATCCAAACAAGGTGTAAATATAAATAACTCTTTATCTTAAATATTTTAAAGTGTAAGATCTAAACGTAGGGATTTTTTTTCTTATTTTCTATATTGTTCCTACTTTATCCCAAAATGAATAAAAGACAACTAACCAAAATCCAATTAATTGATTTTGTTATTTTCTTATCTTAATGTTTTAGTATTGACCAAAAACTATAACAAAAGAGAAAATTAACCAAAATCCAATTAATTGACATGTGATAGTGAATATTGGTGGAGAAACTGTGGTAGATACATTTTAGCTTTGGTATAAAAAACCAATATATATATATATATATATATATGCCAAAAAAATTACTTAATATTCATCGATGGTATATAGAATTTTTACTTCATCAATACATTTGAATTAATATTAGTTTTTAGTTCTTTTTAAGAATTACTTGCATTTATTTGTTGATAGTGTAAAAATTAGCATATAATTAATATATTTGTCATGTATTTATAGAGGTATATTTTTTGTATTATACCCCGTATTTCCGTAACATCTTATACACAAAGAGAAAATGAAATGAGTATATGAGAAGCTCTCACTGTTACTGATTTTGATGCAATGTGAGAGAGAGAGAGAGATGTACTGAAGAAGCCACACAACACACACACACAAACACAAGAAACTGTGAGAGATAAAGAGAGAGAGAAAGGGGAAAGAGCTCTTCACCATCACTGGTGCATTTTTGTCTTGCATTCAGTTCTTCTTTCTTCTCTCAGAAAATAAATCTTTGAGGCTTCTGGAAATAAATCTACCTTAGGTGGTATGCTTTTCCCTCTATGTTCATCTCCCCCCTTCAAAGAAAAAAGATTTAAAAAAAAAAAGAAAAAAAGAAGAAGAAGTGAAAACCGTCAAGGAAAAAATAAAATAAAAAATCAGCTTTTGATTGTTAAAGATTATTGGGCGATGCACCACTCAAAGTTGGTTTCTTGAGAAATGGGGTTTATGTGGTTTGTTGATTAGATATGTCAATGTTGATGTTTTTATTTTCATTTGCTTTTGTTTATTCATCATAGTTTCAAATATTTATATAATCTACATTTTCAGGTTTTTCTCTTGTTGACTCTTACTAGTACTCTTTGATTTTGACTCTTTTTTCTTATTTCTGACTATATTTATTTTCTTGGAAAAAAAAAAATCCCCTTTCTGTCAATAATTCATCTGGGTATTGGATTCTTGAAATATCTGTTCAATGTAGCTATTCTTTAGATGTATGATCTTATTTCTTTTTTCTATTTTATATTTTAGGTATTAAGGGAAAAAAATGTTGATGTTGATGCAGGTGTTGGTGGAGTTTTAGGGCAGAGGGTTTTAGGGAGAATGCTGAGGAAGAGGAGCAGATCACACCACAAAGTTCAACACATGGGACAACATTTGATCTCAGATTCCTACTCTCAATCTGATGTGTTGTTGGCTAATAGGAAACATAATAAAAATAACAACTTTTTCAATGTTCCTGTTCCTGCTAGTGTGTTTGTTGGGCTCAATAATCCTACTAAGGTTGGCTCAGAATCTGACTCAGTGAGAAGTCCTACTTCTCCACTTGATTTTAGGGTCTTTTCAAATTTGGGAAACCCCTTTAGGCATAAGACCACTTGGGGTTGTTGCACTAAAGTAGGCCTTGGCATTGTAGATTCTCTTGATAATGATGATGAGATGAAGAAATCGGGAAAAGTTCTCCGATCGTCGGATAGTAAAAATGTTCTCTTTGGCACACAAATGAGGATCAAGACACAGAATTTTCAGACCTGTGTTGAGGAACCTAAGTCACTCCCTAAGAATATCTCGATTTTTCCTCATACCTTGTCCAAAAGCTCCAATCTTGAAAAGGGAAATTCTGATGTTGTGTTTGGAATTGGAGAAGCCCCATTAGAGCATGAGTTGTCGAGAAATTTTCGTTCTTGTTCTCTAGACTCTGGTAGGTCTATTGCACATTTTGCAAGCTTGGCGAATTTTGGTTCTGAAAATGGAACAAATCCTGTGGTTTCACATACTCAATGTGTTAGAGGTTGCTCAAAGTTGGGTCCTAAGCCAACAGCGGTTGGCTCTGGCAATAGCTTAGTTGGTGCTATTTCGGCAAGTGACATTGAACTTTCTGAGGACTATACCTGTGTGAGAACCCGTGGACCTAATGCCAAAGTAACTCATATTTTTGGTGACTGCATTTTAGAATGTCCCAACAATGAGTTGACCAATTTTTGTAAGAAAGCTAACGAGAAACCCACATTGCCTGAGGTGGTTGACAGCTCGGAGGTTCTCGCTTCGTATCCTTCAAGCGATTATTTGCGCTTCTGTTACTCTTGCAAGAAGAAGCTGGATGGAGAAGATATTTACATGTACAGGTCTGTTCATATTCGGTGCATTTTTAAATGGTTTTAGTGGCTCAATGATTTTGACAATGAAAATATCTATGATGTTTTTGCAGAGGTGAGAAAGCTTTTTGCAGCTTGAACTGCCGTTCCGAGGCGATTTTGATTGATGAGGAGATGGAGAAACTCAATAATGATTCTGAAAACACTATTAAGCCAAACAGCCGGGATGAAGTTTTTGAGACCGGCTTGTTCATCGCGTCATAGGATGCTGCAATTGCGCTACTAAGCCCATGATTGACGAAACGGCCACACTGTTTTAACAAGTAGAAACCCTGATCATCTGTTTCCTAAGAGCTGTTTTTTTTGTGCATCTGTGTGCAGCCATGGATGATCAGAGAATGTATTCCTATTTTTGTGAACTGTCTTTCCTTTCTCATGGTCTTAGTGGTTAAACAATCGCAAACAGCAAGTTTTGCTTTACATAGTTCTGAATCTGATATGTAATAGTGGAGTATAATCTCTGAAAAAGAATCTTAATTACAAGGGTTGTAGCCCATCCTTGTGGCTCCCCAATTTTTGGTTTCTCACCTGCTAAATACTTTGGCAAAGTCTTGATGAATATAAATGTTTCATGACTACATATATTTCTTCTAAATGTTACTCTAGTAGTGTATCACTAACTCATACCAGTATTACTTCTAACACACTAGGCCATATATATAGTTGTCCTCATTGTTTACTGCTAATCGGATTCGACTGTCTGGTTATGTCAAAGTGTTTGTGACTTGTGAGATGGTTTCTTGATTGTGATTCAGACTTAAGTGATTGTGTGATGGTTGCCTGTGCTTGTAAATTTTGATTTGGCCTTCTACTCAGGTGAAGATAGCATAGGCTCTTGAGGTTTCTGTTTTTATTGTTCTTCAAATACCCCTCAAAACCAATTGTTCCCTGAATTCTAGCTCTTTACTTTGATCCTCAACTTATTATCTTTTTTCTTGAATGTACTTGGTAGACATGTTGGGAATACGTTTTAGTCATGTTAGTATGTTTAGGTCATATGTTTTCTAGGAGTTTCTTCGTTCTACCAGATTTATGTGTCCATAGAAAATATCGAGAACTTCTAATGCCTTTTATTCTAGTTTGTACAATGAGACGAGCTTAAATGGAGTTAGGGAGGTATCATGTTGCCGATCTAACTTGCTTGGGGTCGAGGCGTAGTATTTGTTGTACCAATACTTTGTAGCTCCATTCTATTTCTTCAGATTTAGCTACATCAATTCTGCTTCAGTTTAGGACATGATATGTTACATGAGCAGCTGTCTTTTTGTTTCTCTTGTTCTCCAGCTTTTAGATTAGCACAGACATGTTTGTTTATTGTAACTACTTGAGACATCCTCATCTTTGGCTTTAATTTTGTGCTTCAACTGCAATTGGAATGGAAGTCTCTTCCACTGTTATTAATGGATTGATTGGTTTCCCTGAGAACACTATTGGGAGATTGAAGAATACTGGGCCATGTACTGCCATATTTGAAGTCTGAAGGCACTACTGAACTGTGGATTGCCTTTGCTACCATTCCTGGTTACTGTCTGTATTTATTTATGTTTTCTATTTGTTTTTCTGTTATTTTTGTGAGGTTATTAATTTAAGTAACTTGGGTTGGGTGAAAATTGGACAGGAAGTAAATGTAGCTGCCTATCTTAGTAAAAAAGAGTACTCTGGTCCTTCTCATCTTTCATTTCAGGAAAAAGAAAAGGAAAAAATGTAGCTCAAATAATGTCACTCCAAAAAACAAAAAAAAAGCATTAATTGTTTTCGTCCTTGTTACTCTAAGAAAGCTTTTAGTCATCAATTACTCATTTAAGGAAGAGAAGGGAGATTTTGTTAGAAACTCATTGTCTTACTGTCAAATGATCTTTTAATTAGTAAACCAAAACCTTACAAGCCAGGTAAAAACCACCAGAGAGAGTAAAGATTGTAAATGAACAAGTAGAATCGAAAGGTGTTGCAGTAGTTTTTTTTATCATTACGAAACTAACGGAAAGGTTGAAGTATGCGGCATTTACTTTCCTTCTCCCTATACCAAGCAACTGGAGTAAAAGAACTTGTTCAGTACCTGCATTACGTTTTATCTGCAATTGGGCATGATGGTTGCCATACGGAACCTTTCTAGCCAAAATGACGTTAATTTGCTTAATGTAAACAAGTCCCAAATCCAGTAAAATGAATACGAAGAACCGCGAACTCAAGCAAGTCCAGTATAAGCCGATACCCAACAACACTCTAATCTGACTAGATTTGACGTGGTAAAATTAAAAATGAAAGGAGAGAAGCCTTATGTACCTTCTGCAAAGAATGAATCTTCGAACTAATGCATTCATCTTGATCTGTAGTTTACGGTATCACATAGACACAACGCATCAGGTCTCAGCCACATGACCACATTTTACTCGCTGTGGACTCTGGTAGAAATGATTGAATAAAGCGAAAGGTAAACATATGCTGCCATCACTAGTTTGGTAACACTGAACAATTAATAAGTGTCTTCTGATATATTACACTGGATACTTCACGCAGGAATTTAGAATGGTACTGGATGCCACACCTACTACAAGGAACAACAGAGAATTTTTGAGGAAATGCAAAAGTTCGAGAACCCCCCCAGAAGTGCTACAAGCAGGATCATGTTGGAACTCCCTCTCCTCTTTCGTTTTTTCTGCATGAGCTAGTTTTGAAAAGCCCAATCACTTCCCACTCAGAATATCACATTCTAACCACATTGGGCGGCAGTCATTTTCACACCACGGCCAGACAATTGATATTTGGTCCTCCTATCTGCCTCTTGTTTGGCGGGTGTTGTAAGATTTGCAACATGGACATTTCTGGGCCACAAAATGAAATTGCACTTCTGAGGTGATTCCACAATCATTACAGAGGATCCAAACCTGCAATATCACCCAACACGGTCACTTTCTTAAGCTCGTATGGCACATTAATGCAGCAATTAAAACGATTTAGAAGATACACTCACCTTCTTGTCCTGATAAGATTCAGGCATTGGTGCTGCGGCAATCTCCATGTCAAATTTCTCCCACACCTTTGACATATCACATACCGACTTAGAGCAGAGAGGACAAGCATACCTGTTAAAGAGTTAAGGTCAGTTCAATTTTGTGGACGGCGCACATGTTTGAATAAAAAGAAGACAAAATAAACAATAACTTACTGGTAGTGATCCTGCATCTCCTTTAAGCAGTTCTTGTGAATAGTGTGTCCACAGGGCATGACTGTTACATCGTTTACCGACTCAAAGAGATACTGCATATAAACATTCTCATTTCTTTTGTTTGCAAAAAAATGCTGATAACAAAAAAAGGTTTAAACAAGGGAAAGGCAACTGCGGAGAATTTTTATTTTAATCAATACCTCAAAACAAACGGGACAGTCATGATGCATTGCTCCCTCTACACAGGGGTGGCTGTTCTTCAACAGAACTGAATAGCAGCATCCTGGACCATACAACCATCACATGGTAAGAGAAACAAAGTTCAGAGATAATATGGTTTGCATGTGTAGGAGCATATGATAAACAAAGGAATGACTGAGACTTACTGCATTTGGAACAGTGGAAGAAGTTCTCCATCCCACCAATCCTGATACAAGAAAATAATAAAAAACATCATCATCATAACTGACGCAGAGGTAAGACACAAAATGTACAGGAAAGTATGAACCATAAGAATCCAGATGAATTGTTACTGTAATTGCAAAGACAGTCTGTTCATTACTACTACATGTGGATGACAGGTGCATTAGTGTTACTTCCTTAGTTGCTCCCTTTCCCTCAACCAGAGTTTCAACAGAGATGAGGAAAGAGGGAGGGGGAAGGAAGAAGGAAGAAGGATATGGAAAATGGGCAAGGCAGGAGAATTTAACAGAGTAACCGTACCTGCAAATGCCACAACCATTGCAGTGATACTGTCTCTTGTATATCTGCAACACAGAAAATGAGAAGAGGTTGTCAGCACATTACATATAGAAACATTTTGCTTACACATCAGCATTTCCTGTTGTTATCCACTCCTTGAACTCAAAAGTATTTATTAAGCATTTTACTCTGAACACTAAAGTGAGGAGAGTTTCGACTTACATCATCATCAAATAGCTTACAGGTCTCACAGAAATATTTCCCCATGCACACGCCACAATTGATGCAAACTTGCCGAACCTGGTAACAGACAGCAGTTATAACTGGTTAGAATGCAAGGTGCTTAGCAAAAATAGCAAGTAGAAACCAATATAACTCGGTTTCTCTTTGGTTTCTTGGTCAATAAACTGTCTAACACACTCAAGCATCAAAATCCATATATATCTCCGGTTAAAAGGACTGCGCCGCTCAATTGCAAGCAGTAACCACTGAAAAGAGGGTAAAACAGGAGCAATGGCATAAAGACCACTCACCTCTTGCTCAGTATCACAAAGCGAGCATATAACCTGCAAAATACCCCAAGGAATGAGTACATTTTTTTCTTACATTTCATATTCAGATTTCATACAGATCAAATGAAAAGAAGGTGAATCTAGTTGACAAGAAGGAGATAAAAGGAAGAGAATCATCAATATTAAAAAGAAGAATTATTGGCATAGAAGATAGTAAAAGTCAAGTTGGAACATTACCCTTTCCACCTTGTGACGAGGAATCTCATGTCGAAGTTTCTGGTCAATGTTGATATTGTTCTGTACACAAGCAAATATATTAGTACAGTCTTGACTAACCAAACAACTGAAACAAGGAAAATGGATAATCTAGAGAACAATTTGCTGACAAGGTAAAAATTTATCATGACAAATAGGGGCGAGGAATGTCGTGAAGTGTAAATCAAGGTGTCTCGCAACCAAAAAGTAAAGGAAAAAAGTGTGCCTTCAAATGATTATGCACGTATCGCTGGATGCAGGTACTTTATTATCTGGAATTTTACTGTAGCATATTGTGCACGTTTTCAGTCACAATTATGATGACAGAAATATCGCTATTGTAGGCATGTACTCAATTCCATCTCCAATTAACATGTCTATTGTCCAAATTATAAGTTCGTCATTCATAAGAACTTACCTTAGCTTCGTTATGACAATGCCTGCAGTCAAATATTTCATTGCAGCAAGGGGCTCTAATTCGACATCTACGCCGATAGTGAGAACAGCTGGAAAAGAAAACATATTAGTGAATAGTTGACAATCATATGTCCACTATGCATGAGGTATAGGCTAACATAGTGAGGATTTGTAGCTATACCTTCAAGAATATCACAGAATTGTTGATCGAATGTCAAAGCAAGAGTGATTGGACAAACTAGAAATAAGTTTACCATCATGAATGAGACAGAGAACATACCCATATTCGAAGTATCCTATGTCAAGGGCTTCTGTAGAAGAGGATTTATCGTCACGTGTTCCATCCTCAGGCAAGTAACCCTCATGGAAATTCTGAACCACGTCAGCATCACTCTTAAATATTATGTTGTGCATGTTTATTGCCTCAGAACGTGGAGTCCCTGAATGTTCAATCACTACATCTCCCATCGAGCCTTATGGATGAACTTAACTACTACAAGCCCTGCATTCAGGAAACAGTTAAGGAAAAAGCCCTAAACCTACAAAAGGCATGTCTACTTGCCCCTCTAAATGGGCAAAACACCTCAGACAATGTTGCTTTCTCACAGATTGTAGAACACCAATTGAAACCAGCAACTACAAATTCCAACTAAGGTTGAACAGCTCCAATCAGCAAACTCCACCGTGAGAATTCATCAAAACAAGTTGATCTACAAGAATCCACAAGTGGGTCCACAAGGAACCCAAAATAGAACTATCATGAAGCATTGCATAGCTCCAAAGCGTCCAGCAGTACATAGTAATGATTGATTGCATGATAACTTCATTCTTGGAGAAGTCCTCCATTTAAAGAGATACTGACGAAGGGTAGTCCAACCTAAGGTAAAAGCAATGGACAAAGCATCAAACCCGTCCTCACAGACAAAAACATTAGGGGAAAAGTGCGAGAAGCTGCAGAGATGAATTATTTTGTTGTCCATCGAGAACAACCCTACCTCTGTCTGAGATTCTGCATCATGTGGTCTTCAACATGGGAAACTTACCTTGATGAAGAATTTTATAAGTCCTAACAGCGTGTTACTTAGAAGTGTCATTGTCTGAAAGGAAAGTGTTATCAGTTGTGTAATCACGTCCACTGGTACATACTCTTTGGCTCATTTTTTGCCTTTTCTTTTTCTTATTTTTTAAACTCTTTACTTGTTTCTTCCTTTTCAACCAGAAGTTTATCTTTGTTAACCAAGACCTCATCAAAGAGATGCCTAATATTTTACTATGCCTACAAGTTTTGAGATGCATATAAAAAGCATCTTGTGCCTTAATATCTATCTTTTTTCGGGGTCCAACTTCTCATGTAATAAGTAAACTGTATGCAGTCAATGCCAACTATTGAGGAGAGCCACAACCACATACGAATGATCTCCTTCAGAAACCTAAGATTACATCGGTTGGATGACAAAACATAGCAGAAGGAAATAACCTGCCAAGTCTTGGAAAGCACCCCAAACTCCCGATCCAAAGTCTGTCAATTAAAGGAAGGCAAAAACTGCAAATACCAATAGCCTCTATGGTTACCGGAAAGTTGAACAAAATATAGGAAAAAAGACACAGAGTGACGAACAAACTGAACAGGAGATGGACATGGATGTCCAAAGAAAAGGGCAATGTGATGACTGCTACTTCCGTTTGATTCAAGTTCCCAATTTTGCTTCTTCAGATTGATCACATACATACGTCGAAATGCTAATGTTTATGGCCTCAAAATTTCGAACAGAAAAGGAACAGATGAAAAAAATAACGATCCTCTGCACCAAGTTTTTCTGTAAGGTTTGTTTTGATTAGTACATTTTCGCTTATAACAGTATTAGATCTACTTTCTAAAGTTTTCCAGACAGTCTTATGATTCCATATATTCAATACCTCGTTGGAATTTCGATTTAGAACTGTAGCTTACATACCATAGAAAGACATCATGGACAGTATACACTGAAATAGCAGTCAAGAACAAGCCAGGCAAAATTTTTGTTGAACTACCACCAGATGCTTTGATCATATCTGTAAGACTGTAACTGTCCTACATGAGAATTCCTAATCCCTATCTTGCCAGATGTCCACAAGATTAACCATCAATTCCACTTGAAACACTTTTCACCTTTGGCATCCATTATTAGGTAATCAATTTGACTAAACCATGTACGAGTTTGAGATAAGTCAGCAACACATATTCTGAACTTGTGCTACCTCAAATTAAACTATCATCCAGGTCCAAAGAAAGTCAAACTAAGACAGAAATTGCATAGGGAGGTGACAAACGCTGCTGCCACTCAGGAAAATTTCTCACACAATCCATGAACAAAGATAGGTGCCCAAAATAGAGGATTGATTACACTAAATGAATCAAGAAATGACGGTAAGGTTCTAAAGCCATCAAATCTGGAAGTACATCGATTCTATCAATCAAACTCTATCCAACCAGTACTTAAACAGTGTACACATTATTTTATTTAACATAGAAGAAACCAGGATAAAATAACAATAATCAGACACTTAATAGACCAAGCAGTAGTCGCAATTAAACAATTGCAAGACAACTATTCATAGCACAACAACTGCAAGCAAACAAATGGATTGTGACCTAAAGCATGGAAAACACGATCCTCAACAATTTTTTTTTCCTTTCTTCATCACACAACAATCATAATTTCCTATAAATTCCAGAGAAAAACAAAATCATGACGGAAGCACAACAATCAGAATACGTACAAATAACACCACAAATCTCCTTTGTTCCAACTAAGGCATACACATCGTAATTCATATAAGCAAAAAAAAAAAAAAAAGGCAAATAGCCTAGCACAGACATAAACACAAAAAAGGTGAAAGCTTCGGCGATAGAAGCTGAAAATGCAAAGAAAAGCAAAGCCAGCAATAAGTGCAGAGAACAACACCTAATGCAACAATTCATTATGAAAATCGCAGAGAATCAATAAAAACGCGCCATTATTTTCCTTTCCTTTTGCTTCTAGGGATGCGATTTTCAATATTTAAAAGAAAAAATATTAATAAATTAAGCATAAAATTTGAATTGATCACATACCTAGAAAAGAAATAAAATTTCAAGCAAAACAATATCCAAAATAATCGGGAAAATCATAGGACTATATAAAGTGAATATATAAGAGATCTAACGCAAAATAACTCAGAATAACGAACTTTCAACTCCGATCGTCGATCACAGACGCTCCGAACAATTCTCCGACCTGAAAATCGTAAGTCCAGCAAATGTAATGCAGAAAAATGCACGCAGTTTATAAATAAATATATATATATATTTATTATATGTATGTATGTAGGTCTCAGAGAGAGGAGGAGGAAATGGAGGGTTTTTTTTCTGAGAAGGGTTTAAATCTGTGTTGCTTTTATAGGGTGGTGGGGTGGAGAACGAGTGGGATGGTGGGGTACGGAAGAATGGTTTTCGAGAGAGTTCCAAAAAAATGAAATCTGTTGGGCTGAATACTGATGAGGTGGTGACTGAGATTTTAGATTATATATGTATCTTTGACAGGTTTTAATTATTTTTACTATTTCACCTTTATAATCTTGTACAAAATATCTACTCACCACTGTACAAACCCGTTGTTTTTTTTTTTTTTTTTTTTTTTTTATTCTGTGGAAGATATCTTCTTTTTTTT
The DNA here is from genome assembly GCA_005239525.1 of Nicotiana knightiana. Taxonomy (NCBI): domain Eukaryota; kingdom Viridiplantae; phylum Streptophyta; class Magnoliopsida; order Solanales; family Solanaceae; genus Nicotiana; species Nicotiana knightiana. The sequence goes on along the minus strand of ML392498.1, from coordinate 38,412 downwards.
CATGGTTAAAACTTTACGGAAAAAAGAGAACCGTCGTTTTATTTTTGTTGAATTAAGGAAATTAATCAGAATGTAATAACCCAAGTTCGTCAATTTTTTTAATTAAAAAAAATATTTTAATAGTGTTGGTTTCCAGATAGGGAAACCACACGATTTGGAACTTGAGTTCATAGGGGTAGGGAAAAGGAAAAAACTAATTTGTAAATTAATTTTCAAAAACGCCAAAATATATATAAAAAAAACTGATCTGATTATAATAAGCCATACTAAAAGCGTGTGTATTGCTTAGTTTTGAATTTACAAAAGATAATTTTTGTAAATTAGTTTTTTTGTTTTTCCTACCCCTGTGAACTCAAGTTCCAAATCGTGTATAGCTTAATTAATTAAAAAGAAGTTATTGTGAAAGTAGATACAGTATAAATTTTATGATAAACACATTAAAAATGAAAAAAATATTCAAAGTAAAAGATGTGCAAAAAATAATTAATTAAATCTTAATATTAAGGCTAATATACATAATCTTTAGCACGAGAAACACATCCACGCAACGTGTTGAAATTGTCCATGTTGACAGGCGTTAAATTCAACTCCTTGGCACTTAAAATGTATCTTCTTGATGGGCAAGGGCGGTACTAGTACTATATATTATCTGTTCGCAGTTGGCCTATCAAAAAGTTTCCAGGTTGACCAAGCTATTCAGAGGACGAGATTGCTCCTCTTTTTTAATTAGAGGTTTCGAATTCGAGTTTTGAGTATGAAATTTTTCTTTATAAAAAATGATATTTTCCGAATAGGATCCTACTCGATACGAATTCGAATATAGTCGAGTTTCAATATAAGTAACGGACACCTAATAGAAAACCAAAAAATAAATTACTATATCAGAGATGATATATTTTTTATTGCATAAACAGTTCTTTCTTCTTCTACTACTCTTTTATTTTAAATGAAAATAATATTTTTCCTTTTCGTGACTTGAAAGAATATATCATGTCACGAAGTTAATTGTTCTATTGTAAGAACTCTCTCCTACACAAATATATATATATATATATTTAACCTCTCTGAGCTAACCTCTCTTTGCTAGAGTAAAATTTTGTCTGATCTTTTTGTAAACTGCACTAAAGGTATGTGATAGTAGGCTATAATTACGTATTTTAGTTGTTTATCACACTCTAATTTGCTATACTTTAATTGAGTTTGAGTTTTAATCACTAGTGTTCTGCATTAATTACGTGTTTTATGCCTTGTAGAGGTGATTTTGAGCTATGTAGATGTTATGAAACAAATTCGAGCTATTTGTAGCTTTGAAGTCTGAGTAAAAGCTCAAGGGATTAAGCCGGGATCGTGTTCGGGAGTCGAGGATCAATTCTGGACGTCAAAATGCAAGGAAGAAGCAACTGCTGAAGAAATGCACTAGTGCGAGGCACTGTGCGAGGCACTGTGCGATGCATAATGCGAGGCATTAGTGTAATTTTATGTTAGAAATTTCCAAAGTTCAGAAACTGAGTTTTTTTTTTGTCTGACAGGAAAAAACACTAGTGCAACGCACGGGGCGACACATGAAAAGCAATAAGATTGCAAGTTTTCCTATTTCGGCTAGAAAAAGGAGATTTTGTCTTGGCCCAACCCTACTGGGTATAAATACATGTAAAAACGTTATTTTGAGGGAATCTTACATACTTTGAAGGATAATTCACGCGGGGAAACACACACCACGCTTGGAAGAGGCTTCTAACTAGTTTTTCTTTTCTTCTCTTCTCTTATTCTCATAGTTTATTAGTTCTAGAGTTTTGGTGCTACATGAACGTTGTATCTAAAGCTTGAATTGTTCTTATTATTTTATCAGATTGATTTATTTATTCAATCTTGCGCTTAATTATTTGATTGTTTGATCAACAATTGAATACTATCTATGAATTTAGGATTGAACTCGGGAGAGGGAATTCTATGTTGCATATAAGATTGAGTAGAGCGAGATCCTAAACCTGATTAACAGGAACAGATTTGCGGTTAGAATATATAAGAATATACCTAATCGCCTTGCTTGGTTACTATACAAGAATTATTAATGCGTTCTTGTTAATCCTAATTCCATAGGAATATAGCCATTAGGTTAGCTTGAATAGGCGAGTAGTACTTTCGTAGAAGGCTACGAGCAATATTAACCATGTCAACCAATAAATCAGATAAATTAATTAGACGATTTAAGTGGAAGACTCAACGAGATTGCTAACCCATAGCTCTAGAATATTTTCTCCCATTGAATTTATCTCTAAGATTGCAGACTTATTTCCTTTAATTTCATAGTTTACTATTCTAGTATTTTGCACTAATAGCGTATTTTATGCCTTGTAGGAATAATTATGAGCTATGTAGATGTTATGGAACGAATTCGAGCTATTTGAAGATTTGAAATCTGAATAAAAGCTCAAGGGATTAAGCCGGGATCGTGTTTAGGGGTCGAGGATCAATTCTGGACGTCAAAATTCAAGGAAGAAGCAACTACTGAAGAAATGCACTAGTGCGACACATAGTGCGAGGCATTAGTATAATTTTATGTCAGAAATTTTCAAAGTTCAGAAACTGGTTTTTTGTTTTGTCTGACAGGAAAAAGCACTAGTACGACGCACGACGACGCATGAAAAGTAATAAGTTTGCAAGTTTTCCTATTTCGGCTAAGGAAAGTGAGATTTCGTCTTGGCCCAACCCTACTTGGTATAAATACATGTAAAAACGTTATTTTGAGGAGATCTAACATACTTTGAAGGAGAATTCACGCGGAGAACACACACCACGCTTGGAGGAGGCTTCTAACTAGTTTTTCTTCTCTTCTCTTCTCTTAATCTCATAGTTTATTAGTTCTAGAGTTTTGAGTGCTACATGAACGTTGTGGTTTGAAGCTTGAATTGCTCTTATTATTTTATCATATTGATTTATTTATTCAATCTTGCACTTAATTATTTGATTGCTTGATCAACAATTGAATACTATCTACAAATTTAGGATTGAACTGGGGAGAGGGAATTCTAGGTTGCATATAAAATTGAGTAGAGCGAGATCTTGAACCTGATTAACGGGAATGGATTTGCGGTTAGGATAGGAATATGCCTAATCACTTTTCTTGGTTACTATACAGGAATTATTAATGCGTTCTTGTTAATCCTAATTCCCTAGGAATATAGGCGTTAGTTTAGCTTGAATATGCGAGTAGTACTTCGGGAGAAGACTACGAGCAATATTAACTCTGTCAACCAATAAACCATATAAATTAATAAGAGATTTAAGTAGAAGACTCAACGAGATTGTTAGCTAACCCATAGCTCTAGAATATTTTCTCCATTTGAATTCATCTCTAAGATTGCAGACTTATTTCCTTTAATTTTATAGTTTACTATTCTAGATTACTTTTAGTTAAATGTTCATACTTTAGAAAATTGCTTGAATAGATTAATTGTCTTAGTTTAATTTAGTTGATAGTTAATCACAAGTCCTTGTGAATACGATATCTGGACTTATAATTCTATATTACTTGTCGACCACGTATACACGCGTATACGTTTTGGAGCAATAATATGTGTGAAGGATTAGTGGCCAATAAAATGGAAAATCATAATATCTCAAATTCAAGTTTTAGTTGAGGCAAAAAATAATTAGGTACTTTTACTTATGAAGAACCTTTTTCTATAGAACGCCCTTATATTCTCCAAAGGTTATACCTCCTCTAAAAAGTTTTGAAAAATAAGTGCGCAAGTAATCTTGCGCTTATTGTTTAAAAAGGGTAATTAGTGAATACGTTAAATATTTCACGTAAAAGAGTTCAAATATTTATGAATTTTAGGATCTCTATAGTATCTCAACTTTAACAAAAAGGGAAAAAATTGAGTGCTCAAATCAACGATATAACTTGACAAATGGACAAAAAAAATGGTGAGGTGACTTATAACATGACACATATGTTGCTTCTGCGTAAGTGAAAAGTAGGTTGGTGACCTCTTTTATACAATTATTTATTTTAAATTTTAGCTTTTCCCTCCTTGAATCCACATATATTGGAGGAAAAAAAAAATCCACATATATTGCTCAAACCCAGTATAAGATTTTGATCAAGATGATGAAGTCCCGAATAGGTCATTCTTTCACGTTTTGTGACCCTTCAAAATCATGTCGTGGAATTCGATTTGCATTAAACAATTTTTCCGCTTTTCTCCGTGTGAGGAATAAGAAAAATATTTTTTATGAAGTCGAGATCCTCATAAAATTATGTGTTAGAGAATACAAAAGTCCCTCACAACTATTTAACAATTTCTAAAAGAATCTACAATAGTTTTGAAATATACTTTATTGATTGCTTTAGCACTTTGACTTAAAAGGTAAATTTAATAGAGGGGTTATTAGACCAGCTATGTTTATGGAGCGGAATATTAGTCAGTCAAGAATTCTTATGCTCAAAAGATAAAAGTAACATAGATGAGGATACTGAAGTGGATGTGTAGGTATACTAAGAGATATATGATTAGGAACGAAGTGATTTGGGACAAGGTGGGGGTGGACTCTTTGGACGAAAAGATAAGGGAAGCGAGGGTGAAGTGGTATGTGCATGTGAAGAGGAGATGCACATATATTCCAGTGAGCAGGAGTGAGAGGTTGGCTATTGTAGGTATGAGAAAAAGTAGAGGTAGCCTGAAGAAGTATTGGGGAGGAAAAGTGATTAGACAATGTATGACATACATCCAATTTACCGAGAACAAGAGCCTAAATAGGAAGTTAATTATAGAAGTTGAAGATAAGGTCGAGGGTTAGTAGGCCGTCGAGCTCGGAACTCTGTATCTGCTACGTTTGTTTTGGTTGTTTGATTTTGTTTTATATACCAGCACCAGTATTATCATTTTAGTGTTTTCCTATTTGTTGTGTCCAGTAGCGTTTGTTGTTCCCCTTGCTTGGTCGTATTAATGCTTTATTTTTGTTATTATTGTTCTTATCTTTAGTATTTCTGGCCTGACCTTCTTATTATTATTATTCTCTTGTTCTTATCTTGTTTTCTTGAGTCGAGAATTTTTTGAAAACAATTTTTCTACCTCCAGATGGTAGGGATAAGGTCTATGCAAACTTTACCCTCCTCAAACCCCATAATAAAGTGTTGCACAATTGTTATTGTTGTTGTATTGCTTTGGTACTTTGTTTGGGTTGACGGTTTAAGTTTTTTCAGTATATATTTAACATCATGTATGTATTTGAATTCTCAGGGGTTGTTTGGTAGGGTGCATAAGAATAATCCGGAATAGGATGTATTAGTAATGCTGGTATTAGTTATTCTTGCATTACTTATGCTGACATATTTCTTATCTATTATTTGGTGTGATGTATTAAAGCATTGCACCATTTCTAAAAGAATTGTTTGTTTGCAAAAATGCTCTCAAAACCAGTTCCTCGCTCGATCTTTTTAAAGAAACATATGTTAGGAACGTTTTATATGAAAAAGTTTTAAAATAATTATTTGATTCGTCTACCTATATTGTAATATATAACTGAATATTTATTTATAAAAAATAAAATATGCTAATTTTTTAATTTATTTACTAGGGATTATAATTTATTTTTCACTATTTGAATTATTTTAAACTTGCATTAATATAATAATATATTTTAATCAAACATAAATTTGAAGGATAATTTTGTCTTTAACTAAGTTAATGCATGCATTAAAACCCATTGCATTGCCAATACCATGGTTTTCTATGCATTAGTTATGTATAGCATAATACTAATGGTCGTTTGGTAGTGTGTACAAGAATAATGATGAATAGAGTGTATTGGTAAGGCTGGTGTTAGTTATGCTAATATTAGTTATGCTGACATATTTCTTATCCATTGTTTGATTTGATGTATTAAAACATTGCACAATTTCTAAAAGAATTGCTTGTTTACAAAAATACCCTCATAACCATTCCACCACTTTATCTTTTTAAAAGAAACATATGTTGATAAATATTTGTATATGAAAAATTTATAGGCAAATTATTTGATTTGTCTACTTATATTGTAGTAGAACTTAATATTTATTTATAAAAAAAGAAACTATGCTTAGTATTTATTTTTTACTAAGAATATAATTTTATTTCTCACTTTCTTGGATTATTTCAAACTTGCATTATATAATTACATATTTAATCAAGTATAACTTTTGAAGGACATTTTTGCCTTTAACTAAGTTAATGCATGCATTAAAATCCATTGCATTAATTAATAGGGCAGACCATTAAACTTGTCCTCACTTTTCACTTTGACACTTCATCTTAAGTCCGTTCCATTTGAACACTCCAACTACACCCCGAATGTGTCATTTAAACACAAAATGATGATATGGCATAGAGCGTGTATTACATCACTTTTCAGAGCGTGACAAAATTTTTTTTCCTTTTTTTAACTTTTTTTCTTTTTTTCCCCTCCTATTCTTCTGGACCTCATGTCCAGGTCATCATCTTCCTCGCAAAAATGGAGCTTGCCGGAATTTTCATTACTGGCAACCAAAAAATTCACAAAAATACCAAACATCCACAAGTTTCAATACTGTATCATTGAACAAAATATACCAGAAAAGAACAAACTTTTAAAAAAGAAAATTTATCTCAAAATCAAATCTATCAAGATTAGCAGTGGGAAAGAAGAGGGCAAACAATGGAAAAACAGCGAAATCTTCGGAAGAACAGCGAATCTGACAATGGGGAAAAACAACGAAAACAATGGGTGTCAGTCTCCTTTCCAGATCTGAAAATCCAAGAAGTGTACCTGTGGTTTTTCCTTTTGGCAGATGAAGACGGAATGAATGGGGTATCTATGTTTTATTGCATTGATTTTGTTCAATTTGGACGGCTGGAACTCAATTTCCGGCTAATTGAAGCTCATCGGAGTTCTACAGCATGTCGGAGCTGACGTTTTTAATGGTGGGATGGTCTAAAAATTTGGAAAAAATTAGATCTCGAGGTGGAGAACAATCTTCATTGTTTGGAATTTCTTGATTTGGCCCAGAATTGAACTTGAAAGAAATGGCCTAAAATGATTTTTCCGGCGATGAGTGATAGTTGGGGAAGATGACAATGCTTTTCTTTAACTTTTTTTTTTTCAAAAGTTTTTTTAAATTAATTAATTCAAGTTAAATCCATGTGTCTGTCTTTTATTCGTCATTGTGGCGAGTGAATTACACGCATTATTTATGTTTGGTTGTTTATGAATTTTGTGTTTAAATGAAACATTCGAGGCGTGGTTGGAGCGTTCAAATGGAACGGACTTAAAATAGAGTGTCAAAGAGAAAAGCGAGGACAAGTTTAATGGTCTGCCGATGTATTCTACCTTATTAATACCATGGTTTCTTATGCATTAGTAGTGCATAAGAAAATACCAAATAGGGTCAGAGGCGGATCCAAGATTTGAGGCTTATGAGTTTCTACTGTAATTTCAAATTAATATGCAATATTATCTGGGTTCACAGTTAGGCAGTGGCGGATGTAGCGTACTGCTAATGAGTTCAACTGAATCCGTAACTTTTGACGCGGAGTAAATTTTATATGTAAAAATTCACTAAATTACAAAAATAGTAGTTATGAACTCATAACTTTAAAAATATAATGGGTTCAATGCTAAAATCTTTAAAATTTGAACCCATAGAATTTAAATCCTGGATCCGCCTCTGCAGTTAGATATTTACAAATATTTAGTGAATTTCTTAGTATAAATACAGAGTCTATACAAAAATTATTGGGTTCCCAAAAATCCGTAGTCAATGCTCTAGGTCCGCCTCTAAATAGAATGTATAACTAATGCTTGCATAAATAATACATAAATTCAAAAAATATACCATACAAAATACACCATACTAATACATATACTATTATATTATCGAATACATTCTACAAAACGTTTATCGCTCCGTTTTAAATTTGTGTTCCATATTATTACACAACTTCTAAATATGGAAATGGACGGTGGAGAAAGTGGATGTACAGCTACAGCGTAGGATGAGGATGAGGATGAGGATGGGGATGAGGATGAGGTCTTTCTGCGTCATCATCCATTTATTTGAGTCTTCAGAGAGACAACTCAGCCAGTAAATATGTAACTGACACGTGTAATGAATAAGAAACAGGTCACCATCACCCCTGCTCAGGTTTATGGATTAGCATTCATGTTTTCTTATTGGAAAATATCTTTTCTTTAAGTCTTTGACGTGAGCTTAATTCTGTCTTTATCTTTTGATAATGATTGATTTCAATCTCAATTATTGACCTCCAAATATTTTGATTAACATACCTTTGAATTATCTCATCAGAACAGTAATCTTGTTTTCCTTTGAATTTTGCAAAATAGATAATTTGGTGGGCGTTTGGACATAAGAATTGTCAAATTTTAAAAATATGGTGAAAAAAATTTTCAAACTGAAAATGATATTTGAAATTTAGAGTTGTATTTGGACATGAATATAATTTTGGATTGTTTTTGAAGTTCTGTGAGTGATTTGAATAAAAAATTTGAAAATAATTTTTAGAGTTTTTCCAAAATGCATTTTCAAACGAAAATTGAAAATTTTAATGAACAAACGTTAATTTCGAAAAAAATAAAATTGTTTTGAAAAAAAGGGAATTCTTTTTTATGTCCAAATCACTTGCAATAATTTCCCTCCTTACTCCCGTCAAATTTACATAGAGAGTCTGATTGGATAAGAGATATAAAAAAAGAAAGAAAGAGTTTTGAAATTGATCGACTAGTGATATTCTTGTGATTATTATAAAAGTATGATATATTAAGAGTAAATAAATGTAAAGTTAAATTATTTTTATATATAAAAGGGTGTCATTATTTTTAGAATAAAATGAAAAAGTATGGCATAGAAAACAAAATAGGAGTAAAGAATAATTTTTCTGGATTTAAGTGATATACATGCAAATCAAATAACCATCTCTTAAGAAGTCACAGTTACAAATAAACTTATAAACATACACGAAAACTCGATACAAATTTATTATTAAAGGCTCGATGCTGAGATATTTAATTCCTATTTATCCACCACCATCGTTGTTGGATAATGAGTTTGATATGTAGCATTCATCTTCACCAACAGGCCAAAATTCTTCAGAAAAATGAGCTTTAGTTAACCTAATTATTAGGGTGGAAAGTATTAATCAGATAATTAAATGGTAATAGAACAATCAAACGGTCAAGTTCTGCAACTTCAAGTCTCAAAGTTCAATTTACTAGTTAACCTGATCGTTAGGAAACTCGTAGTTTAACATTGATTTACGTTTATCCTCAATCAGTGGCGATAATATTTTAATTAAGTTGTTCTAAAAGTAATAAATCTAATAGTAATTGTGCATGAAGATCATTCAATTTGCCAGGTACGTTTATAAATTATATCTTATGACGGGACTGTTTGACCAAAAAGTATAACTTCCGGTTAAATTATAAAATTTACGGAAAATATATTTGGCCAAACTCGTTTTGGCCCAAACGTCCCAACTGGGAGTATTATGGTAACTTCGCACGGCCTTTAAGGGTATAATTGATATTTAGTCACTTTCATTTTTTTATTATTTTCCCTCTAATTCTCTCTCATTAGTTTAATGATCTTACATTTCTCATGCTTCTTTCACATTTACACATGCATGCTACACTATTTTTGATAAAGCAATTTATACTCATATACATGTATTATACCATTTAAACGAAATACACTTAAATACATGCATAGTATACTAAAAAAAATACGATTAAATTACTGTATTTCCATTTTTATATTACTGTATCACTAAACTAAAAAAATACTATATACTTTCTAACCCTAACACTTAAATATAAAGTGCTTCAACCAAGAAGTTTTTACAGCCCCCATTGACATTTCTATCTTTAATTTATTTTCTCCTTCTTCATCTCTTATGTTTTCTTATTGTTAGATTAAGGAATGGACCACTGGAAGAGGAATAATGCTTCAAAGGTTTATGTAGTATTTCGTGGTAAGAGGCTTGGATTGTACAACTCTTGGCATCAGTGTGCTCCTATGGTTATTGGTGTCAGGGCAGCATCTTCAAGGCCTTCAAAACGTATGATGAAGCCATAGCAGCGTTCAACGAGTTTAGAAATGGATCTCAAGCTGATAATATATCGGCATCGTCGAAGGTGTATGTGGTATTTCGTGGTAAAAAACCCGGATTATACAACTTTTGGTGTGAGTGTGCTCCTATTGTTATACGTTTCAAAGGAAGCATCTTCAAGTCTTACAAATCTTATGATGAAGCAGTAGCAATATTCAATGAGTTCCAAAAAGAAAATGTTACCTATGAAGAACAATCTTCAAGTTCTTTTGTTGATGAAAGTGATGTTGGAGTTGAAGGTGACAGTAGAGAAAGTGATATGTCATCTGTGTTGTTAGCTGTAATGTTTGTAGGGATGAAGATTTCAAAATTGTTCATTTAAAAAAAAAGTATTATGAATTGAACTGAAGTTTTAATTTGTCTCAGTGTTATCATTTTGCACATGTTTTAATCCGTACTACTTTGATTCATAAGTAATCAATTATATATCTTCAAGTACTCATCAACTATCTTCATAAGTTCAGTATTGCATCTTCAAGTTAAGGTGGCAGGTGGGCCGGGCCCGACCCGGGACCGACCCGGGCCCGCGGGCTATACGGGCTAGCGGGCTAAACGGGCCGGCCGTGGGGGGTCCGGGCTTGGAGGGCTTTAGGCCCGTGGGGGGCCAGTTCTAAGGTTTGGACCCGTGAGCCCGGGCCCGGCAGGCGGG
>ML392498.1:0-27512 GCA_005239525.1 Nicotiana knightiana | reverse complement strand
CTAGTTCAACCGGGAATTAACACTGTTACCGGTGGCATTTTATATTACGATCCAAATAAAGATCGTGAAGAATTGGCAAAAATAGTTAGTGTTATGTGTTTACATATAGTTTTCCCTCTAACCCTCACTTTGTCCATTATATTAGAAGAATTTTTAATCCTACTTATAAAGGATGGCCTCGCACAACCGTAAAGTCTGATATTTATAAATATAAACATGAATATGAACAATATTTGCGCTATTTATTTACTCATATTGGTAATCGCATTTCTATTACAACTGATATTGGTAAGAGTGGTAATGACTGTGATTATTTAACTGTTACCACTCATTGGGTTGATGAGGAATGGATAATGCAAAAGCGCATTATTGCTTATAGAATAATTACTTCAAGTCACACAAGTAAGTTTATTACTTCAAGTCAAAATGAAAATGTATTGATAATATGACTGTTTTGTTAACTTGAATCAAACGATCATTAAGAAAAAAATATTCAAAACATAATAATTCACTCATTAATATGAAAATTCATGATAACATCACCAAAACATGAAAAAAAACGGGAAATAAAGAAACATTACCATAAGGCCTAGGGGAAAGAGACTTTGAGGCCTTGGAGGCGGATTCAGCATCGCTAGTGATGATAATGACAGAATTGCTCTTAGCACCATTGTGGACTGAGGGTATGGGCATATCGTCAAGCATAGCATAGAGAGAAGTAAGAGGATGCTCTTCCAACATCACACCTTTTAAGTAGTCAATGCTTGAATCACGTACCACTCTCTCAATCAATTCATTAACCTCACGCTTCAGCTTAGTATAGTCACGCTTTAGATCTTGGTAGAGAATATTGTGATTGACTGGTGAACCATGGAGTGGTTGTTCAACAACTTTCTTGGTGGGAGTCCTATCCATCGCTATGCTTAGATGTAGTAGTAGTTTAAGTTTGATTGAGTTATGTAGGTCTGCCATATTTTTTGAAATATATAGGGAGAATTATATGGTAATCTCTCAATTATAATAACTATTCCACTTCCTGATAGGACTTACTTTATTTTGTAGAGACCCTATGCAACCATTACAGATTCCAGTGCAGATATAACACATCATAGCAGCCCCTTCCACTCCTCTATGCATCCATTACACTTTCCAGTAGCCTCTTCCACTCATTGATGCAACCATTACACTTTTCCCAGTAGTCGATTTCACTCCTCTATTCCTCATTAAACTCATTCATGCAACCATTACTCTCCTCTATGACTACAATTAGTTATAGGAACTTGTCTTTATCCATCCGCTTATACATATTTTGGTTTTTATTTTTATTTTAGAAAAAAAATTCTGCCATATAGTGGCATGCAATTCACAGATGTTGGATTTTTTTTTAAAACTTCTACCATATAGTAGTCTTTATCTTAGAAGTCTAGATAAATTCATGTAAAATTATTTTATCCTTGTTTAGGTTTAGGTTTAGGTTCGTTTAGGTTTAGGTTTAAGGTTTAGAGGTTAGGGTTTATGTTTAGGTTTAGTCTTATTAAAATAAATAAATATAATAATAATAAATGGAAAAAGACAAATAATATTATAAAGAACAATCATATTAATCCATTAACGGAACTCATCCATTAATTTGATCCATAATTTCATCATTACAAATAACTAAAGATAAGAAATTATCAAGCTAAGCATTAGTTAATCCTAGCTCTTGAACAGAGAAGATCACAACCCCTGATGTAGCCTGAACTAGTTCAACATTCCCTTTCTTCAGATTATTATCGACAACAAATTGTTTCCACCCATTGACGAGTCTTCTCCGAGCACTACTTGTGAGAGTCACAACCCACTCCTTCCCATTACGTCGAAGAGTTGTGTTAGGAGGAAGATAGCCACATATCCTCTTTGGAAGAAACTGCAAGAACATAGTGTAAAGACATGGTTTAGGTTTCATTGCTAGTTGGGATAATCGACAGTTAAAAATCATGAAATTTTTAAAAAAATAAAGTTACCAGATAATGATGCCTAATGTACGATCTGGGCACTTTCATCCGAAACCATGGATAGAATTCTTCTTCGATCCATCCGCCCACATTTATGTTTAAAGTATTTATTTTACTTAGAGAGTTGGAGATATGTTGTTCTTGTGTTTAAGAGATATATAAAGAGTAAAACTTTCAATTTCCCTCCAAACGATGTATTTTTACTTTTCACTTTGTTTCCCTCCGAAAATTATATTTAATATTTGAGTTCAAAAATGTCATATTGTTTTCTCTCCTAATATATTACAGCAAAATACAATAAATATGATTTTCCTTTTATTATCATGATTTTCCTTTTATTATAATTAAGATTAACCAAAACTATATTATAATTATATATTTAATATTATATAAATAAGGTCATACATGTGACCTTAATGAATGAAATTATATAAACGGCTATTATATTACTATGAATCGCAACAATGTAATTATCATAGTTCATATGATCAGAACAACCTTAGCCGGTGGACTTGTATGGTTGCCATTGGCCGATACGTATGACCTTAATGTATGAAATTATATAAACGGCTATTATATTACTATGAATCACAACGATGTAATTATCATAGTTCATATGACTACAACAACCTTAGCCGATAGACTTGTATGGTTGCCATTGGCTGATACGTATGACCTTAATGTATGAAATTATAAACGACTATTATATTATTATGAATCGCAACGATGCAATTATCATATGACTAAAATAACTTTACCCGGTGGAATTACCTAGTTGCCATTGGCCGATACGTATGACCTTAATGTATGAAATTATATAAACGGCTATTATATTACTATGAATCACAAATATGTTATTATCATAGTTCATATGACTACAACAACCTTAGCCGGTGGACTTGTATGGTTGCCATTGGCCGATACGTATGACCTTAATGTATGAAATTATATGAACGACTATTATATTACTATGAATTGCAACGATGTAATTGTCATAGTTCATATGACTACAACAACCTTAGTCGGTGGACTTGTATGTTTGCCATTGGCCGATACGTATGACCTTAATAAATGAAATTATATAAACGGCTATTATATTATTATGAATCGCTACGATGTAATTATCATAGTTCATGTGACTACAACAACCTTAGCTGGTGGACTTGTATGGTTGCCATTGGCCGATACGTATGACCTTAATGTATGAAATTATATAAACGACTATTATATTACTATGAATTGCAACGATGTAATTATCATAGTTCATATGACTAGAACAACCTTAGCCGGTGGACTTGTATGGCTGCCATTGGCCGATACATATGACCTTAATGTATGAAACTATATAAATGGCTATAATATTACTATGAATCACAACGATGTAATTATCATAGTTCATATAACTACAACAACCTTAGCCGGTGGACTTGTATGGTTGCCATTGGTCGATACGTATGACCTTAATGTATGAAATTATATAAACAACTATTATATTACTATGAATCGCAATGATATTATTATCATAGTTCATATGACTACAACAACCTTAGCCGGTGGACTTGTATGGTTGCCATTGGCCGATACGTATGACCTTAATGTATGAAACTATATAAACGACTATAATATTACTAAATCATTATATTAATATGATAAAAAATGTACATAATGGTTTAATTATTTTTTATTGGAAAAAAAATAATTGGGGTGAAAAGAAGAAATTAAAATTGACCATGTTAAGGGAGAGATTCGATCTCCCGACCCCTCACTCATTAACTAAGAACTAATACCAAAGCACCTATTAAGACTTGTGTGTTTGATAAGTTTCCGTTTTTCATAGAATTGAACTCTAAAAGTTTCTGTACAAGTATAAGAATTTATCCGCCCAAAATTTCAAGTTTGTGGATCCCCATGCTCCCTTGGCGCTCCATCTTCAGAGTTTTTCAACAGGTTTCTCGCTTCTTCTTCTTCTTCCATAGAATTTCAACAGGTTCCATTCTCTTTAACTTAATCTTAGTACTATTCTCATTAGTTTTTCTGATCCTTATAGCCCTAATCCTAATATGATGTCGCTAGTTAACAAAAGAATTTGCATTGAAACTTTACCTTTCGATTTCCTCAGCAATCTGTCTGAGGAAGTACTTGATCATATTCTAGTACTTATGCCATTACCAGATGCTGTTAGAACAAGCATTTTATCAAGAAAATGGTGGTATAAATGGTGTAGAATTCTACAATTAACTCTTGATCAAACTCTTTGGAAAATAGACCAACCAAGTTACTTTAAAAATATTATCTGCCACATTTTGGATCTTCATGGCGGACAAGTTAAACATTTTACACACGCAATTCCATTTTTGGAAGACTTTACTTACGTTAGAAGGTTGTTAAGGTTCCTTTCTGAAAGTATCATTGAAAATCTTATTCTAAAATTTTCTATTTGGGAGAGACCATACAAATTGCCTGCTTCATTTTTCAAATGTTTGAATTTGAAGCATCTATCTCTTGAAGATTGTTTATTATCTCCTCCACCAGCCTTCAATGGGTTTGGAATGTTAATTAGCTTGAAGTTATACAATTTCACTGTTTTGTCCACATTGCTTGGAAGCTGAATCTCTCATTGCCCGTTGCTCGAGCAATTGGTGCTTGAAATATCAGATAGTTTCAGTGGTGTCATTGAAATTAATGCCTCCAAACTGAAGTCCCTTGAATTCAAAGGTAGAGTAAGCTTTATTCATTTGAAAACTATTCCTCTTCTAGCACAATTATCGTTTGCTCTTAGGGGAGACTATGATCTGGAATCAAGACATCACATTACTAGGTTTTTTGGGTCTTTTTGTGCGTTGGAAAATCTCCATTTGGATAACCGTAGTGTCAAGGTAAATGTTTCATAACTTAACCGTAATGCATTTTCATATATGGAACATATTTTGTGCTATGAGCCAACCTTTAATTAGGGATGTTTTTTCTAGATATTGGTTGCAAGTGCAGGTCAAGTACCAACTAGTCTTCCCTTTCATGTTGACTGTGTGGAATATCTTTACCTCGATGATCTTTATCAGAGTGAATTATATTTTGTCGCTTGTGTTTTGTGATTGATGAGAAGCTTCCCATGTTTGGAATATCTGAAAATCAAGGTTCTTACTTAATCATCATAGGTCTTTTCTTTTGCGTTCTTACTAAATTATATTTCGTCGCTTGTGTTCTTACTTAAACATCTCCATTTGTTTTTTTTATTCTTAGGTGGATAATAGTGAGGTACCTTTTGCTCTGGATAACATTGACTTGGAAGAAAGGTTTGGAGATACAACATTCAACAACCTTAGAGTCATCGTGATTAGGAGTATTCGACGGATAAATCCTCACATGCAACTGCTCAAGCTTCTTTTGGCGAAGTCTCCGGCTCTTGTGAGAATCAAAATTGAGGCATTAACCTATGAAGATAGTGAAAGTATCAAAGCACTAACTAAGCGGCCAGAATCTCAGTGTGCATCACCTGAAGCAGAAATTATTTTAAAATTTCAAATAAGTAGTACTGGTATATGCCGTGTGTTAATTTTGTGTTAAACACTGTTCTCTTAATTTTCTGTTAATATTATGTTAATGCCATTTTGTGTTGCAAATTCTGCTATTTATCTTGCAAATTTTGCTGTTTGTTAATGCCATTTTGTGTTGCAAATTCTGTTATTTTTTATTATTTATATTGTGGCAGTTATTTTCTGTTAATATATGCAAATTTTGTTGTTTGTCTGTTACTAGACAGTTTAGTGTTTCCCTCTCCTTTTTTTGGCACAAAAAAGAAGAGACAAATAACTTGATATGGGTTTACTCTTGTAATATTTGTATGAAACGTAAACAAAACTAATTGTGACAGTTGTAGTGGAGGTTTTTAAATTTCCATAAACTGACAAAATAACTGCCACAATATAAATAATAAAAAACAAAATTAATTAAAACTGACAAAATAACTGCCACAATTTTTTCAACAGTGTAGGTATTAGTTTTTTTTCTCTAAGGGTTGTGATTGTTAATAAACGATACGAAAGAGTAAAAAAACTGCCACAATATGTCCATTCCGATCCCCTCCTCAAGGTAGTTATAAAACTAACTGATTTCTTTAAAACTAACTGATTTCCTTTCCGTATATAAAATAGAAGTATAGATTGGACAAATAGATATTTTCAATGCAACTAAGCACACAGTTTTTCAGTTAGTATAAATAAAGTATAGAAGCTTTATGATAATCATCGTGTAAGGAATAAATTAGTTTTCTATTTTATTGGACAATAAAAAAATTAAAATTTAATTTTAATTTGTCAATATTCTAATATAAATATTTTATGTAGAAAATGATGTTAAGTTTGAATGATAATCATCGTGTATGACCTTAACGTATGAAACTATATAAACGACTATTATATTACTATGAATCGCAACGATGTAATTATCATAGGTCATATGACTAAAACAACTTTACTCGGTAGAATTACCTAGTTGCCATTGGCCGATACATATGACCTTAATGTATGAAACTATATAAATGGCTATAATATTACTATGAATCGCAACAATGTAATTATCATAGGTCATGTGACTTCTACACCCTTAGTCGGTGGACTTGTACGGTTGCCATTGGCCGATACGTATGACCTTAACGTATGAAACTATATAAACGACTATTATATTACTATGAATCGCAACGATGTAATCATCATAGTTCATATGACCACAACAACCTTAGCCGGTGGACTTGTATGGTTGCCATTGGCCGATACGTATGACCTTAATGTATGAAATTATATAAACGGCTATAATATTACTATGAATCGTAACGATGTAATTATCATAGGTCATGTGACTTCTACAACCTTAGTCGATGGACTTATACGGTTGCCATTGGACGATACGTATGACCTTAACGTATGAAACTATATAAATGTCTATTGTATTACTATGAATCGCAACGATGTAATTATCATAGGTCATATGACTAAAACAACTTTACTTGGTGGAAATACTTAGTTGCCATTGGCCGATACATATGACCTTAATAACACCTATATGTTGGCTACTATATACATATATATATATATATATATATATAGACGTTCAATGTAAATATATATAAAGCGCAACGATATTTCATAACTAAATTGCTAATTATATCCCAAATATAACTATTGGTTTTAAATTAAAATCAAATTTTTTTTGTCATCAATCAATATTATATATATGGTCAAATGTGGAATACATATGCAAAATATAGATATTAATTAGGATCCAAAATTTCCTTTTATTAAACTTTATGGTCACATTCACACATACAAAAAACTTTAATACCCTCTCACACACAAAAAGTTCCATAGATTGGCCGTGTTTGTGTATATATAAGTTTATATACACATTCACACACACATAACGTTTTAATACACTCACTCTTACACAAACCCTAGAAACAAACCATGGACCCCTCTCCCAGCTCTGTCAAACGATCCCCATCCGACTACTCTTCCAGTGATAACAACGAAGAGACAAATCCAATATTTGAAGTTCATATAAAAGATTCATACATCAAGCAAGATTATATGGTAAGTGAGATTTTTTTATAAATTTTTTTTTTCAAATACAATCTTCTTTTCGATCCAAAAATACAAACGTTACTTTTGTTTTTCGAAAATAGCTTTGGACAAGAAGCAGAAACTGATTTGGTTGTATTAAAATCTCAAACATTTTTTTTTCTTTTTGTTTGCAGCATATTCCAAAACGAATATGCAATTACATTCCTGAATCAATGGGTGGCGCTGTTCTTCAATATGGCGGTAGAGAGTTTTTTATGGGAATTAACATTGATAAACGACGATGGCTGAAAGACGGCTGGAAAAAATTTGTGATGATTAATGATATAAGGCGGGGTTGTTTTGTTAAATTTGAGTTGGTTGAAATTGAAGAACTGTATGTTGTCTTCAAAGTGCAAGTGAAAGGGCAAGGAACTGCAGAAGATCCGGTTGAAATTAACTGGTTTGTAGGTTATGTTTGTTGGAAATCCATGTTTGTGTTGTTTTTTTTTCACTTTTATTGTTTTTTATTTAATTTTCATCTAGTAATGTGTACGTTTTGTGTAAGTTTTGTTTGAAATTAACTAATGTTTACGTTTTGTTATAAATATTAATGTAATTAAATTTTCCGTTTGTTATAATTTTAACTTTTTTTGTATCGTTTCAGTATAGTATCATGGTTGGAATATATTATTCATGCAAATACAAACCCTAACTATATGGTGGGAATGTGAATAGTGTTTCATTCAGAAAGTTGGTATGTGAATAATGTTAGTATTAAATTATATTTAATATTTACTTGAAATTCGAAACAATAAATACAATTTAACCCACACCATTAATTCAACTCCCACCATTAAGAACATTTGAAGTATTTTGTTTGAAATTTTAATCTGCATCTTGGTTTTCTTTAATATATTTTTTTTATCATTTAAAAAATCCGAAATGGTAGAGTAAATGATGCATTGGGAAGTTAAATGGGTTGGTATGTTATTAATTTGTAAAAGTAAATGCTATATTGGGTAGTTAAATGGGTTGGTTTGGTATTTTTTATTTTTCTTTTGGTAAAATCTACATTGCATTGACAGTGTAGTTGTATTTCATGTAAGAAGATAGGGGGATTATGCACGATTTTATCTTTAAAAAAAAATACAACAAACACAAATATGTTGAATGTTGAAGATAGGATTGTATAACACAAATATAAATCACATTTATTGAATAATATAAATCACATTTATGAACCAAAAAAATAACACACGTTTTAAAAAACAAAGTCAATAAAATCAAAAATCTATCTCAAATCAAATTAAACAAGTTTCAAACTTAAATCATCTCAAACTAAACGGTCAAGTCTTCTACTTCCCAGTATGCTTCATCGTTTAGATCAGGCAAGCTACTCTGTGGTTGCACTGTTGCATCATCTTGCTGTAATTAGAGTAAATAAGACTATTAATAAATTTATTTACCTAAAATAAAATAAAATATTAAATCAAATTTGTGAAACTTTACCTCAATTCCTTCCGTTAGCGGATGACTTCTACCACGACCTCTACCACCTCCTCTAGCACAACCTCTACCACGACCTCTACCACCACCTCTACCCCTCCTATTGTCTCTAACTCCACTTCCACCACCCGTTTGTGAATTTCTAAAGTATGAATCAATTCGCCCTCTATATCTATTCAACCTTGGACATCCACGAGAAGCTACATATCTAGGATCTCTTATATCTCTTCCTTCACCCTCACCCTCACCCTCACCCTTACCCTCACCATCATGTGTATCTTCCAAATCCCAATTTGGAACTATCATATCATCATCCCAATTAATAAGGTCATGTTCCAATCTGTTCAAATTATACTTAATATATCGCCTCATCACTTCAGTGTCCAATGCAATATCGCAAACTCGTTCAAAATGCTTTAATAGTTCCCTGTACATCATGTATTCAGAAGTCATACGTGGGTAACTTCCTAGAATGAAACATTTCAAGTGCGGACGAACAACATCTTTTCTCCACCTTTTCAATATATACCTATCGTCAACGTTTTTAATCCTCTTGTGAGACAACACCTTTAGTATATGAAAACATAGAATACCCCTTGTTTCAAACCACTTGCAACTGCAATTTAGATATTCGCCAATAGGAGTATATTCAACCGTGAATACAAATGGATCTCTAGTGTTAAAACTCCTTAGCGAAAAATCTGATATAATGTATTTTTCCACTCCAGGGGTTGCTTGATGATCTTCAGGGGCGCTGATTTCAAAATGAAACAATTTCCTTAATTGTAACTGAAAAAATACAAATACTTCACGAGTATAATATTTTTGAAGTTTTTCCTCCCATGCGAATTCAGACAAACATTTTGGTTCAAAGCACCTTGGCCTATATTCAATTTCCAATTCTTTCTCGAACTTTGATCTTATGGCTAACTCATATTGCTGAACAAATAGTTTCAAAGTGCTTTTTCGGGTGATAAATCCATCAAAAAAAGCATGCATGCCTTCACTTCTCTGTGTGGACAACATCCCGGCCCAAAAAGGGTCATTTAGGTATACAGGAACCCACCTTTCCTTCTCCAAATACAACTTATAAAACCAATCCCTTCCATCTAAGTTATATTTTTCAATATATTCAGTCCATCTTCTCTCAAACTCAGCAACGTTAATGCTATCAAGGAATAAGGACTTAAATTCTACCTTTGCAATCTTAGCATCAAGAACTCCGCTTAACTTCATAGGCAACTTTGCGAACATGTGCCAAATACAAAATCTATGTACCATATTTGGCATCAATTCATTTAGGCAGCCTTAATACTATCACATTGATTAGTCACGATAGCTAATGGACAAACATTATTTATAGCCCCAATCCATGTAGAGATCACCATTTTGTAACTTATTATATTTTCACTAGACATAAGAGCACATCCCAAAAGTATGGACTGCCTATGCTGATTTACACCAACAAATGAAGCAAATGGAATATTGTACCGATTCACTAGGTATGTCTTATCGAGGCATATTACATCATGGAACTCCTCATATTCAACCTTGGAGTGTAAATGAACCCATACGACATTACGAAGTCGACCAAAACGGATACATCTACGGAGTAGTAAAATTTCCTGTCTTTTTGCTGCATGTCACTGAAGAACTTGAGCAATGATTGTGCGTCCTCTTCCTGCAAATGAAGTTTTCTACTCTTCAAAATATAATTTCGACAATCCTTTGGTGTACAACCCAGATTTTTGGGGCCACCGGCAAGTACTTCAGCGACTCTTATATTTTTTGAGGGTCTTAAGCCAACAATATCTTTGGCTACAAGAGTTTTCTTAAGAGACCTACTAAGCGATCTGTGTCCAGCCATCAATCGCGATAGTGCTGGTTCCAATTGATGATTATGTTTTTTAACCACCTTTGAAACACACCATGAACATTCTCCTCCAAAACTCCATTTATTCTAGCAGGGCAGTTCATCCTCTTGGTAACACTTTTATTCCTTGGTTTCCTAGACCTATCACAACCATATTGAACATACCTAACAATATCACCACCTTTTTTCTTTGATGTTCTTTTAACAATGCAAAACCCTGATAATCTTGCATGTTCTTTATAAAAATCAAACATAACATCCTTACTAGTGAACCTCATCCCAGTAATTGGACCAGTTATGAGATCTTCTTCATTGAACTCATTAGGCATTTCCCTTTCCACTCTAGCTTCTGCCTCTTCCTCTAAATAATGGTCGTCATCATCATCATCATCATCATCATCATCATCATCATAATCATAATCATCGTCATCAGCAGCAGCATCGTCAACATGATTTTCACCATCATTGAAGTTGCCGTCTGAATCAATGTCGATCGAATCATCTTCATTCATCAAACTGTCGTCCGAATTCAACCCCAATGATATGTGTAATGCATTCCTTAGTTGATCCAACCTAGTTTCTAGGCTGTTATTCGGGTTTAATGGCTCCAAACTAGTTTCTATGTTAGCATTCATGTTTAGGTTAAGAATAAGGGTGGTGAATTATGTGTTTAATGAAAGCTCTATTAACATAAGTGTATGGTATGACAAGTTATAGTATATAAATGAAAAATCAATATTATGTATACTACTAGACCTTTGAACTCCCCATCCGTATAAATTGTATTTAGAAAAAAAAATACGTAATATTATAAATTGTATTTTAAAAAAAATACGTAATAATTATACCGTATAAAAGAAAAAAAATACGAATGCCCATACATGAGAGAATGATGATTTATGGGATCAATGTTTTAGGATAATCAATATTTATTAACTAATTTTGCAGGGAAATATTTTGGAGGGAAAAATGGCCATTAAGCCAATTGTGAAGAGAAGGGCTTTACTGATATTTCACGGGTGTGGACAAAGTTGGGACACGATGAGTTTGGCTAAATAATAACTCTAGATACTAATCTCGAAAACGTACAGTAGATGGGGACAAATCCCTTAAATGGTTGATGACAATAAATGCAAAATATTCTTAAAGCATGAACATTGATGGAGATATAACTAACAATAAATGACAATAAATGACATTTAAGTAAATAAGGAGAATGATTCACCCAATAATGGATGAGTTGAACGAATATTTCTCCTAACAATGATGAATGACAGATAGGTCCAAGATTCGTATGACAATTCTCGGATCTAGTGGAAAGGTGGGGAATAATATGAACAAGAATCTTTGTCAAAAGGTAGTCTTTGTATTTTTGCAAGAGAGAGAGTCTTCTTCTAAATAAATATTACATGCCCCTATCATTGTCTTTTCTTTTTATATATATGTGGACTTTTCCTAGGAAACCCTAATAGTACAAATACAGGGAATATCCATTATAATATTCTCTTTTAGTATCATATCCTGGCAAATTAGCTATTACAAGTCTTATCATCAATAGTCAATCTCGACCTCGATCCTTGTTGACATCTCGACTACGACTCCTGTCGATATCTCGATTACGACTCATGTCGGCACCTCGGCCAATGACTTTGCTGCATCTTGGACGAGCTCGACCGACTCTTTCCTTAATGCCATATTACGCTAAATATCCTAGGGACGGGTTTTGGTCTATACAGTTAATCCCTCCGCTTATTAAGGACGACGCCAGAAGGCCTTGATGAGGTAGACTCTGTATAACGTGACCGAAGTGTTTAGATAAGATGGATGAGCTGTAAAGATTAGGCGCGAGTAAGCAACGTGTCCCATTGTAAATTGTAAGTTCTTGTGTCGCAAATCCCGCAAATCAAGGTGATGTCATTATGGCACAATTTCCCAAGATGCTGCTTCGTTTCGCGTGCACCTCCTGATAGAGCATGCCACTTCGATCACAGTGTCACGCAATGATGGTCAATTTATTGGTTTCGACGCCTGCATGTTTATAAATAGGGGTGTGTGAGTAACTTCTTAACATTTACAAAATTTCTTGTACCCAGCAAACTTTGCATCTTCTTCTTCCCCCATCGTTTGAAACTCCTTAGTGGTTTTAGTAATTCTCGCTGCTTTCAACCTGTCTGTGCTTAAAACATCTTTTCTCAAAAATATGGTTAATGTTCTCTCTAGTTCCGGCATAGCGACTGACCCTACCCTCTTGGCGGTACGTATGCCTCCTCACGGCGATGGTGTTTCTGTTGCCCTTGAAAATGAGAAGTTTCCTACGGTGGAGTGGAGGAAATAATTCCTCGTAGTGAAAAGACTAGATCTGACTTTTCAAAGTTCCCTGAAGACAATCCTGAGGCCTCATAGTTGATGATGAATGAGGTCAACCTCGTTGAGTTTAGGGAAAAGTTCAAAATTTCGGATCACATCGATCTGATTCCAGCGGGGTCCGAAGTGGTACAGATACACCGCCCAGGATATTGCACGTTTTATGCATATCCTTTCTATATAGGCTATTCCTTTCCTATTCTCCCATTGGCGGAGGAATTTTTCAGCTACTACGGCATTTTCCCGGCCCAACTCTCTCCTTACATCTACAAGTTTATCCGTATGTTGACGAAATATGCGGATTTGGATGGCCGTGGGGTCTCACTTCGTCACCTAATGCATCTCTTCGCTCCTAGTTTCTATAGGGGGATGATGTTGCACCTTCGCCACCTAGGAAGTAAAGGTTTGGTGGTGAAGATGGAAATAAGGAAAATCTCTAGTTCTGGCTCAACTACTTCTTCGTCAAGACGGAGGACGTGGTGGTCAATGCGGTCGGATTCCCTGAGGCTTGGAATTATGCCCGTATGTACCTTTTTTCCAATCATTTGTTTTGTTCGTTTTAGTCGTAATATGACATTTTGTCCCTTCTTCGTGCAGCCAAGACTTCACCTCCTCATTTGGTCAGTGACATTCATGACTGGGTTAGCAAAGTCTTGCCTCACACAGTGGGGATTCGTGAATGGTCGGCCTTTATCAAGAAATTCGGGCATGTGCCTTCCGTGACCGGTGAGTTCGTCTACATGTATTTACTTATACATATATAATTATTATCTTTTATCTATACCGTTTTGACCTCATGTCGCCTGCTCGTTACGCTTTTGTGCAGGAAGTGACTTTCTAAATTTTTCTTTTTCAGCCCAAGGATCCTCGAGAAGGCCGAGGTCTCCTGCTTAGGCGTTCCGTAAAAGGAAGGCAACTTTTTTTCCTTATGCTACGGTGAGGTATGCTCGGTCGTCGACTACTCCTGTAGCAGGAATCTCGACTTCCCCTCTGCATCTTCTAGTAGACGAGGGCGATGAAGAAGAGTCGTTGCCGAATAGTGATAACTTGCTTCCCCGTAAGAGGCGATCTGTAGATCTGTAGATCTTGATCCCCTCTGTTCCGATGTAGAGGGAAAAACCCTTGAGAAGCTTAATGATTCCACTTTATCGAGGAGTATAGCCAGCCTCGCTCTTAGTGTAAGTTTTTCGATCTTTCTCCGTTTTTTTACATTGAATTCAAAGTTTCGTTGTTACTCCTCATCTTCTGTCTTTCTTTCAGATCGTGATTTTTGAGATCAAGTGTTACACCCCATATTTTCATACGTGAAAGTACACCATAAATAAATTGATAAAAGCTCGAAAATGAGATGTTACATCTCGCATTTTTGTACATTAAAGTTTCATCATAAGTTAATCGATGTAAGTTCGGGAATGAGATTATTTTGGGATTATAAGTATTATGCTATTTCAAACAAGGAGATAAGTAAATTCGTGAAGGTGAGGGAGTAAGCAAATCAAAGAAAAGTGAGTTTCGTCGAAGTTTGGAAATTTGGGATAAAATACCGTTCGAGCTATAATGCCCCGTATTTATTGACTAGTTCCATACAAGGTACCACATAACCATGATAGTAAGGTGTATAAAGTTTGTTAAAAGTGAGTAATATTTTAAGTAATTTGAGATAATTCTTAATTATGTGGGTAATTGGTTAATTATTAGATTTATGGATAAATATTTAAGAGATATTTGTTGGATAATTATAAGGAGGGCAACATCTACGTGGGATTTTGGAAAGTTGGCAGCAAGTTGCCATCTAGTCATATGCTTAAGGAGGTGGTGGCTTATTTAGAGGAGTTTGTGGCTTAATCACCACATAAGTGGGCCCACACCCCCTAAGATTAAAAGAACCCATCTAAATCACTTAAGGGAGATACATATATCTCTAATGAAAAGAAGAATGCTTAAGCAAAACTCATATAGGTGAAAGCAACATGATTTACTTTATTCTATTGAAAATATTCATCCTCTTTTGGCGGGAGGTCCTTTCTCTATGAGTAATGCAGAAGATGCTGATGATACTTTCTTCAATACACACACTGAAGATTTTGAAGACCAAGATAGACGGAGCACAGTGCAATCTTTCTCAAGAATATCATACTGATTTTTCCCTACTTCGATCCGCCGTTATGTGTTTTGCCGCAATTAACGTGTGTTAGAGGGATTGTCAAGAGAATCAGCTCAGGTATGTTAAGTCTATCCCTTCTTTCCTTTTGGCATGATCTATACGACACGAACGAAACGAGCAAATGTACAACTTCCATAAATGACTCTATTCATAGAAGTATTAGAGGTACCTATGTTCTTGAATTCCCATGTGTCTTATTATTACATATTCCGTTCATGGGTCTCAGAAAAATACGTAAGTTGAAAAAAGTTTACTTCATGATATTACTCAAAGGCATAATGGTCTTATGACATTCCAAGAGATTTTATTGACATACTTCTCATGTATTGCATTCATTTATACATTTAAGCCATGAGCAGATGGCGATATATTATAATATACATATATAATATATATGTATATTATATCTATATGGGATATGGGAAAATGTTACAACGTTATATACGTACTGCCACTTGATCAGCTGGTATACATTGATGATTTTTCCCACAGTGGCCGAGATGATATGATGGGATGCCCTCAGAGGCTTGATGATGTTGTGAACACATGTACCTATGCACGACATGACATTCATACACATATGCTGACACTATAAGTATTTCATGATTTACAGAGTTATTCAGACTTACAGGCTGAGTCATGTACTCCATGTTTCTTCCATGTCTTTTATATACTTATTTGTATGCCTTACATACTCGGTACATTATTCTTACTGACGTCCTTTGTTGGGGGCGCTGCATTCATGCCTGCAGGTATAGAAAATCAGTTTGACGAGCCCTCATAGTAGACAAGGTTAGCATTAAGTGAAGGATTGGTAAGACTCTACCTCATTCGGAGTGCAGCCGAGTCTACGAGTTATCCCGTCAGAATTTTTGCTACAGACTTATGGGTAGGTCGGTACCCTGTCCCATTTGATATTAAATACTCTTAGAGGCTTTGTAGACAAAGATTCATTTTGTACAATATGTCAGAGGCCTTGATGGCCCATATGTATTCATATTTAAGAAAGATGGTTCAATGTATACAATGCTTTCCCACTTATAGTTATACATTACTAGTTGTAGCCATGTTGGCCTAGTTACCAATGATAGTACGATAAAAAAGATATGTTACATTCGTACTCGATTGATTAAGATGCCGGGTGCCCGTCGTGACCCTTCAGTTTGGGTCGTGTCATCGAGTGCGTCCACCGGGAGGAGAGGTGTAAGGCTATTTTTAGAAGATTGAGCGAAAATATCACGAATACCGTGATAAGCACCACGAGATTTGCAGGCGATTTGGTGGGAGTGGCAATTTTCGGGATCTCTCAAACGAACTAAAGGAGAAGGATGGCGAGTTGGTGAGGGTCATCCGAAAATGCAGCGTCCTCGAGGGGGCTTTGAGGGACAAAGAAGAAGAACTTGAGGTGAGAAAGGGGGTCGAGGCCCAATACGCTAATCTTCACGCCCATGTGGTTTCATTGCATGCCGATCTCGAGGAGTGTCAATTCAAAGTGGACGCTCTGAATGGCGAGGTCGTGGGAAGGGGGCAGGCTTACAGAAGGTGGAGTTGTCTCAGTTGTCGGCTATGAGGAAGGCGGAGGCTTTTACAATCGTGATTCGCATTCTTCATTCTGAACGACAGAGTGCTCTGGAGATGGCTAGGCTCATAGAGGAGCGTCTTGATGAGCGGATAGGGGAGATGGAGAAAGAGGCTTCGAGCCTTAGTGATCGAGTTGTTTCCCTCGAGGCCGAGAAGGCGCAGTTGTTAGCTCAGCTGTCCTCTTCTCGCACTTCTGCTTTTTTTGATATTTCGCGGGATTTGTACGAAGAATGGATTCACGCCGAGGCCCAGTTGGATTATTCAAATATCTGACGGGGGCGGGGATAAATAGAAGCTGACTTCGAGGATGCTCGTGCTAAGGCACGTAAAGCTCGATTTGCTTGCGGCTATGATCCCGCTACAGCTGAAGCTGGCGACGAGGAGGAGGATGGGGGTGAGGATCGGATTGAATAAAATACCTGGTACAAGGATGAATATCTCACTTGCGATGGAGATGGCGATGGAGATGGCGATGGCGATGGAGAGGAGGTAGGTGAAGGTCTGGGCGATCAAGCTGGTGGTGCTACTGGGCCAGGCAGTGATTAGTTTTTCTTCTTTTTTGTTTAGCCGCAGACTTATGTGCTTTTTGTAGGCGTGTATTCTAGCATTTGTAAAAAAATATTCTAAGTATGAAGTGTTAGTTTTGTTATTCGTACCTGATTCATTTTCTTTGTTCGAGTTTGTACGCTTTTTGGTTTTGTTTCTTGGTTGCCTTTGTCATAATAAATTTGTTCGAGTAGGTTGGCCGAGGTTGTAACGAAGCCTACGTTTAATTTAGGCCGAGGTCCGATAGGTGTTGGATCGAACGAGCTTGAACAGGTCATGTATTTATTTATGGTTGAGGACCGACTAAGGTGTTAATTCAAACGAGGTCAAAGTTAATCTTTATTTAGTTAAGGTCGTGGGCCGAGTGGATGTTAATTCAAACGAGGTCGAATGTAACCTTTATTTAGTTAAGGTCGTGGATTGAGTAGGTGTTAATTCAAACGAGGTCGAATGCAACCTTTATTCATTTACGGCTGTGGGCCAAGTAGGTGTTAATTCGAACGAGGTCAAATGTAACCTTTATTCATTTAAGGTCGTGGGCCGAATAGGTGTTAATTCGAACGAGGTAAAATGTAACCTTTATTCGTTTAAGGCCGTGGGCTGAATATGTGTTAATTCGAACGAGCTCGAATATAGCCTTTATTTATTTAAGGCTGTGGGTCGAATAGGTGTTAATTTGAATGAGGTTGAATTTAACCTTTAATCATTTAAGTCCATGGACCGAATATGTGTTAATTCGAATGATGTCGAATGTAACCTTTATCCATTTAAGGCCGTGGGTCGAATAGGTGTTAATTCGAACGAGGTAACGAGGTCTAATGTAACCTTTATTATTCAAGGTTGTGGGCTGAGTAGGTGTTAATTTGAATGAGGTCGAATGTAACCTTTACTTGGGGAGAGCAGAAATAAACTTCATACACTTGTGCTTTGTTCATATTTTCGGAGAGATTTACATATTTTTCGGGCGCTAGCTGTTAGTTCAGTTCCACTCCCAATCTATCTAGTCCCTTCATTGGTCGAACTGGAAAAATAGTGAGAGATCGAGCAATGAACTAGCCGTCCAGTGCCTTCATCTGTGCACACTTCAATCCTGAAGTATCCCCGTCATCGCCTCGTTAAAAACCTCCTTGAGAAAACCCAACTTGGGACAAAACTCGAGTGAGGGAAAAAGAGTGACTTTGGGTACCTCATCCCTTAAAGTTGAAGTACTTGAGGTGTGTGATATTCTAGTTGTTTGGTAGTCCCTTCTGCTCCATTATTTCTAGTGTGAATGACCCTTTGTTTGTTGTTGCCATGATTTTGTAAGGGCCGTCCCAGTTTGTTCCTAGTTTCCCTTCCCGTGGGTCTTTGCTTGCTTGTGTTTTAACTTAAGCACGTATTCCCCAACTTTGAGAGGTATGATCATTGCCCTTTTGTTATAGTATCGTCCTGCATGTTGCTTTTGGGCGACCATTCTCACGTAGTCCGTATCTCTTCGTTCCCCGACTTCGTCGAGTTCCTGCCTTCTACTGTCATCGTTCTGGGGTCCGCTTTCATAGAAGTATCCTAGGATGGGCTCCCCGACCTCGAGTGTTATTACTGCATCAGTCCCCTAGACTAATGAGTATGCCGTTTCCCCTGTGCTCGTTTTTGGCGTTATTCGGTAGGCCCAGAGTACTTCTGAGAATATTTTCTGCTACGGTCCCTTGGTGTCTTTGAGTTTCTTCTTCATGATGTATAATATTGACTTATAGGATGACTCCTCTTGCCTGTTTCCCCCGGGGTGGTAAGGCATTGACAATATTCTTTTGATATGTCATTTTTCAAAAAAGTCGGCGACCTTCCTTGCTGCCAATTGAGGTTCGTTGTCGCAACTGTTTTCTTTGGGGAGACCAAAATGGCATATGATATTTTTCCATATGAAGGCAAACACTTCCTGTTCACTTATTTGGGCGAATGCTCCTGCTTCCACCCATTTAGAGAAATAGTCAGTTAATACCAAGATAAATCGTACGTTACCTCGTCCTGCCGGGAGGGGGCCTACGATGTCCATTCCCCATTTGAACGGCCAAGGGGAAGTTACTGAGTGTAGGTGTTCGCCTGCTTGGTGGATCATTGGGGAGTACTTCTGGCATTGTTCGCATTTTTTCACGAAATCCGCAGCCTCTTTTTTTTATAGAGGGCCAGTAGTACCATGCTCGTATGAGGCACCTGATAAAATATTGATTGCCGGAGTGAGCTCCATAGTGTCTTTCGCGTACTTCTTCGAGGACGCGTCACATCTGATTTGGGCCTAAGCATTTCGTCAGAGGGCCGTTATATGTCTTTTTGTACATGTCATTGTGAATTATGCCGTAAGTGGCTGCTTGCATTCGCAGCTCCTTGACCTTTTTATCGCTGGGGAGTATGCCGTCCTGCAAATATGTAACAATACAGTTGCGCCAGCCCCAAGTCATGTTTATGGTTCTTACCTCGATTTGGTCTATCGACAAGTTGAGGAGGTGGACCACATTTTGGTCTCCGGTTGTGATGTTTTTGGTGGCTGCTGCTAATTTGGCGAGGCTATCCGCCTTGATGTTCTATGCTCAGGGAATCTGGTCGAGCTGACATTCATCCGAACTCGGGTAGTAGTTTGTAGATTTCGGTCTGGTATTGTTGTAACCTCTACTCCTTGATTCGGAAAGTCCCCGTGACTTGGTTGACCACGAGCTGAGAATCGCAACTCAACCTTAGCCGCTTCGCCTCATATTTGAGTTCTAGTCTCATTCTTGCAATTACGGCCTCATACTCGGCCTCGTTGTTAGTCATGTCCGGGCACCTTATGGACTGGCGAATCACTTCGCCTGTTGAGACTTCGAGTACGAGTCCCAGTCCAGATCCTGATGCATTAGATGTGCCATCGGTGTACAGGACCCAGAGATATCGTGTTTGGGATGAAGCGCAGATGATTGTTTTGCAACTTCGAGCATTATTCGCGCACTGAAGTCGGTGATGAAGTCAGTGAGGACCTGTGACTTTATCTCCGTTCGCGGCCGATATTTAATATCGTGCTTTCTTAGTTTGATGGCTCATTTGGCCAATCTGACCGATAGTTCGGGTTTATGTAAAATGCTTCTTAAGGGGAAAGTCGTGACGATCGAGATGGGGTGGCATTGAAAATATGGTCTAAGCTATCGTGAAGCTACGACTAAGGCCAGGGCCAATTTTTCAAGATGGGGGTATCTCATATCGGCATCGACTAGTGTTTTGCTAATGTAATAGATGGGATACTGTGTACCTTTATTTATTGGACCGGGACTGTGCTCACAGCTACTTCGGACAGGGCGAGGTAGACGAGGAGGGGCTGTCCCGGTTCAGGTTTTGAGAGTAACGGAGGCGAGGATAAGTACATCTTTAATTCCTTCAGGGCTTGGATGCACTCATGGGTCTATTGGAGGCCGTTCTCCTTTTTGAATATGCCAAAGAATTTATCACACCTATCGGAGGATCGTGAGATGAACCTTGAAAGGGCGGCAATACGGCCAGTCAACTTCTAGACCTTCTTTTTGGTGGCAGGTGTTTCTGTATCCCTTTGATGACATTGATTTGGTCTGGATTGACTTCAATACATCACTACGACACTAGGAAACCCAAGAATTTTCCTGAGGCCACGCCGAATGCATATTTTTCGGGGTTCAGCTTCATGATGTATTGTCTGAGTATGCCGAAGGCTTCTCTCAAGTGGTCGATGTGATCTTCTTTCCTTTTGGATTTAACCAGCATGTCGCCGATGTAGACTTCCATCATTTTTCCGAGTTGTTCTTTGAACATCTTCATCACTAACCTTTGGTAGTGCCCTCGTATTTTTCAATCAGAAGGGCTTGACCCTGTAGCAGTACATCCCCTGGTGGGTGATGAAGGTGGTGTTTTGCTGGTCCTCTTCTTCCATGAGGATCTGATTATAGCCCGAGTAGGCGTCCAAGAAACTTAGCAACTTGTGCACAACTGCTGCGTCGATGAGTTGGTCGATATGAGACAATGGAAATAAATCCTTGGGGAAAGCTTTGTTCAAGTCGGTGAAATCTACACACATTCGCCACTTTCCATTCTTCTTTTTCACCATGACTACGTTGGCGACCCATTGGGGATACTTTGACTCCCTAATGGAGCCGTTTTCTAATAATGTTTTCACTTTTTCACATACTGCATCATTAATTGCAGAGTTGAACTTACGCCTAACTTGCGTTGCCGGAGGGTAAAGTGGATCGACGTTCAATTTGT
Organism: Nicotiana knightiana; assembly: GCA_005239525.1. Taxonomy (NCBI): domain Eukaryota; kingdom Viridiplantae; phylum Streptophyta; class Magnoliopsida; order Solanales; family Solanaceae; genus Nicotiana; species Nicotiana knightiana. Next base: position 5,687 of record ML392498.1, on the reverse strand, counting down.
GCATGGAAATTTCCTTTGGCATACCCGACATATCTGCATGGCTAAAAGCAAACAAGTCCGGTTATCAGTTAAAAATTTACGAAACTTACCCGGTTCCTAAAGTTTGAAGTCGATGTAGGTTATCTTTCTGTGGCCGTTGGTATCATATTGAATTGGGTCGAGGTTCTCTATGGTCGATCCTGCGGCCTCGACCATATCATGGTCTCTGATGACGTCCTTGCCGTCATCACATGCTGACCTCGACCCTGTTGATTGCTATGGCTCTTTTTCTTTATCCTTTGTCTGTTGGGTGGCCGTGCAGTCTAGGGAGATGCAGTAACATTGCTGGTATGTGCACTGCTCCACGCGTATTCTGAATATGCCCCATGGAGTTGGGAATTTGATGACTTGGTATAAGCTAGAGGTTATAGCTCTCATGGTGTGTATCCATGGTCGCCCTATTATGGTGTTGTATGCCGTGTCCTGGTCCATGATGTGGAATGTGTCACGACCCAAAATCCATAAGGTCGTAATGGCGCCGGACATCATTGTCAGGCAAGCCAATCACTGATTAATTGAAATAAATTTCCGGTTTTAACATTTATGAAAAATATTTCCTTTCACTTTATTACATATTAACCAAATAAAATCTGTTAATTAAAACAATGGTTCGAATACTACACCTTAGAAAATATATCCCAACACAACCCAGAACCCGGTGTCACAAGTAAATGAGCAATTTCTAAGAATTTATACAATCATCGAAACCACGAATCGCACCCAAATCCCAACTTTATGAACTTAGAAATTTCCAACTTCTACATCCGATGCCGAAACCTATCAAATCACGTCCTATTGACCCCAAATTTTGCACACAAGTCGTATTCAACATTACGGATCTGCTCCAACTTCCGGAATCACATTCCGACCTCGATATCAAAACTTCCACTTCCGGTCGGATTTCTCAAAAACCTTCAAATTTCTATCTTTAGCCAAATAACTTCAAAATGACCTATGGACATCCAAATTCACTTCCGACCGCGCTCCCAACTCCAGATGCACCATACAAAGCTATTCCCAGACTCGAAATCCCAAACGGACATCAACATCACTGAAATGCGCTTCAAGCCAAACTTAGGAAATTCCTTCAAAAATGCTGACTTCCACAATATACGCCGAAACGCTCCCGGGTTATCTAAAACCCGATCCGGACCTACGCCCAAGTCCGAAATCATGATACGTACCTGCTGGAACCTTCAAATCCCGATCGGAGGTCGTTTACTCAAAATTCCAATCTTAGTTGATTCTTCCAACTTAAGGCTTCTGAAATGAGAATTTTCTTTCCAAACCAACTCTAAACTTTCTGAAATTCAATTCCGACCACACCTATAAGTCATAATACCTGAAATGGAGCTGCTCACGACCTCAAACCGCCGAACGACGCGCTAGAGCTCAAAACGACCGGTCGGGTCGTTACATTCTCCCCACTTAAACAGACGTTCGTCCTCGAACGTTCTAAGAACTGCTCTGGAGTTATCTGAAATCACTGTTTAACACCTCGAGCACCTGCCCGTGCTACCACAACCCAGTTGAGTACATTAGCTTGATCAAATTTGAAGATTTCTTCTTTTATCCATATAATAAGCTCAGAACTAGTTCCAACACTTGAAATTCTCGACCAGGCCTACTTCCAACATATAAACACCGTATCAACCACCACACGATATACCAGAACATGACTGCATACCTTTGCTGAGTTAGCACCATGCACCGCAAAATTCATCCTCTAACCACAATGACGCTCCCTAAACCTTAATAGCCAAAATTCCACGAATCTGATGCTCCCAATGCATCTTATGATATATATACATATATCCTGCTATAATGCTGATGATACCGCCACAACGAAGGAAATGTGCGGAAATTCATACCCAACTGCAAAGTTATCAAATCATTAAATATCTCCTCTTGACTAGAATCATCACATTATTATGAACCTGAATAATGGTATTTGTTCTTTAATATACACTTCACATAACCTTATCACACTGATCCCTGATCTGAAAATCTTGTCTCACCCAGTATGAACTGCTCTGACAACAAATCACCCCAAACATGACCGACAGCCTCGCATGATACCACATCGCGCCAATAGGCCATAACTTGAACATGATAATAAGAAATGACTCAGGAAGGGACTATTCAACTCACGCAACTAATATGAATTTTTCTCAGAAAATAGGAAGTGGAACATAAGAAAGAATAATTATAGAAACCTTACTCATCATCACTCTATTGCAGCGTGCAACCCGATCCGAATAACATACCCGTGGCGACGTGCCACCCGATCCACACATAAAATTTACATAAGAAGATATATATATACGGAGCTGATTTGCTCATAATTACAATTTACCGAATATCGGTCATAAGCACGCTAAGTGCATAATACCATCTTGGGGAGACTGATAAAGCCGTAGGCTACAAAACTCAAGCACAACTGAGGTGCGATATATATATACTCTGGATCTCAAGAGCTGTCCTGCTCACATAACATCATCACTACGCGGAGGTCTCAACACATAAGAAATTATCAAGCCGTTTCACAACTCACACGGCACAATCATATTATAACATGAATTTGACGAGGACGAAACAACATCTGTTGTTCTAATACCTTTCCACGAAAAGCGCTCTACTGAAATGAACATGCCTGGCTCGTACGAAGCCCATAATCATAGTTAAATCCATCTACAAACATCGAGTCTACCTTGCTCGTACCAAACTAAGCTAATAGCTTTACCTGGGTCATATTAACCCACTTTATCTCATAATACGCGAGAACAACCATCATAGCCGGGACAAACACCCCACAATCCACAACCAAATGAACTGACGCCTTCCAGGCATAAATTCTCAAATAAGCAATATTGCACTTCTTTATACTCAGCCCATATCTTCAATCCATTAAGTGACTACATGTCACACTTATACAATCTTCTCGTGGTTACGCTCCCACGACCTTCCACACCAGGTAACAAGTCTGCACACCCGCATCACCGACTACACTAATACTGCAAAACACATCAAGAACCCATGACCAGGGTACAAAGCTTCTTTTTTCGAATATCGATCTCAGTTGACACTGAAGATAACACCAGCTTACTCTGAACTTTCAAATCACCTTTTCTTGCTCTTCTGAGCTCATGACATCCTTATTAACACCGAACGACAATCTCGATTCTTACTCCCAGTTACATACTGCTCACCGCACCTAACATGCCAATATGAGGTAGCGCAAGAATTCCATCGTAACTTCTGAACCACCAATAGGGTGAACACTTCATCATATAGAAACCTTTTACTTAACTTAATTCAAGAGTACCATCTCAACACACGAGTGAATTCCCACAATCACCCAACATACAAATCCTTAAGTAGTAGTCTATACCACCATAACACTTCCGGGATCCGCCTACACCTAACAGGCCATAGCACTCAAATTCTCCCACATGAAATTCATTACGACGGCCGACAAGCCCCACACCGACACAACCACATGCATAACTTAATCACACCGAAGGAACTTATCACTGCCGTGAATGTGCCATTTCAACCATGGCTAATCAATCTATTTTCTTTTAATCATCTTCAATTGCTTCAGGAATAATAGCAACTTCCTTAAACTTATAGAAAACTCAACCCTCACTCATCCCGAGTGACCTTGATTCACGAGACTATGCTGCCTAAATCCCGCAACCCATCTCATACCCTCCTGATAATCTTTCTACAATCCAGAGTTTATTTATCTCACTCCTCCAATACTATCCTGCATGCTGAAACACATCATAGAACATTCCAACCATCCTCCCTTTTCTCAGAAATTACTCTACAAAAGCTCGATTCTTGATTATACTGCTGCCTGAAACCCTTAAACACCGCGTTCTTAACTTTTGAACTCACTAGGACCGCTATTAAGAGTCACCCATTCTGACTGGCCCCGAATACAATCAACTCCAAGGCTCTTCTAGCACATGATCACCCTTTTCCTTGAAGCACATGACTGAGTCACTACCCTGACAACTCACCTATTCCTTAAGCATAAATTCTGAATCTTTCAAAGCCTAACCCTGGTCCAACAGGGCCAACTTTTGCACACATTCATCATATCCCACGCACAATCACCGTTTTACTCCTTTCCTTAGCTGCAATAACTTGCCAACATGTCGACAATCCGCAACCCCACGAGAAGACAATCCTACAACCCAACTGCAGATGGTGGGACTCCCCCACTTAGCCCGAAGCTACTCCTTGCACCACTCTAGACCCTGCCGAGATCCTTTCTCCTTTGATAACATGATCTTGCTCAACCAGTCCATCCAATTCCTCCAAATTCTCTTGCTAGCACTCCCTAAATACTCAAATTCTCTAGCATCATTCATACATTCTGCCTCTTACCGAATAGCCATTAGAACCCCCCACAGAGACCTGCCAACCATGCCACCGCTATCCTATCCACAGGAGATAACCCACCTATGGAAATCACCAACTGACACCTTCCAACGACGTCATACTGCACACTCTCTACAACATCAATATCCCATCCTAAGCCTGTTCCCATTCACCAACTTTACTAGTCCGTCCGCTCCTCATGGACACCCATTAAATGCGCGACAATATCTCCTAATCCCAAGCCATGCTGCCGCTCCCCCATTTTGTGACTGCTCGACTTCTGCTTGTTACACCTGGCGTCCTAGAGATGGAACCACCGCCTGTGAACAAGTAATTTTTTATCACACCGAAAATTTTAGTGTAAATATTACTTTGAGGTCTAATCTTAATATTTTAAACTGTTATCTTATTCTTGATAATATAAATATTCACACTCTTAGAGTATAGGTTTTATTTCTATTTTGAAAAAAAAGAGAAAAGAAAATTCACAAATATATGTGTAGTTTTCTATGTATATGATATTTGCGTCTCAAAATAATAGGCTAATATTTTTAGCTATGTAATCTTCTTTTTTTTTATTTCATATATATATATATATATATATATAAGAAAAAATAAGTAATGAAAAAAAAATTTAAAAGAGTAAAAGATTTCTCCTAATCCTAATTAACAACCCACTCACCCTATTTTTTTTTACTCCTCACGTCATCTACCCTCTGTTATCCATGATCACACTCCCACATCACACACATACACACGATCACCTCAAAATTCTCACTTCACACAAAGAGGGGAAAGAAGGGGAATTAGACTCCTATAAAAAGAAAACAACGGGAGGAGGTTTGGGGGGGAGGCGGCGAAATTGATAAGAAACAGAAAAGAAAAAGAGGAGGGAAATTGTAAAACGAAAATTGAGAGAAAAAGGTTTCAATAATTCTTCAAGACCCTTTCCTTAGTTTTGGATTCTTTTAAAATTTCAGAAAACATCAAAAACATTTTTACTTCTTCGCTTTTAATTTCGGATTTCTGTTGCAAAATTGGGGTTTGATTGAGTCGAGTTTGTCGTTGCTTTCGCTCACCGGTCAGGGTTCTGTTGCTCTTGTTCGGAGGTTTTGTTGAATATTTTGTTCGAGACTTATTCACTGCTCGATTTTTCTCGACTTAGTTGCTGTAATTGCTGAGATTCATTAACTAAAGACTATCTCAGGTCCATTTCTTGACATCTCTCTCTTATCATGATAACCTTATGTTATATG
>ML392497.1:7424-19521 GCA_005239525.1 Nicotiana knightiana | reverse complement strand
ACGGTACCGGATCACATGATATTTCTCCGGGACATCAAATACGACCTAAGAAAACATAACGAATGCTTCGAAATGATCAAGTTACATTTTTTGGCATTAAATGGCAATTAAACTTGAATTCCGCGAGTCGTGCCTCTATTATCGTCTGCCATGGTCCAGGCCGGACGCCTTGGTACGTAGCCGGTACCGGGTCGCATGATATTTGTATGGGACATCAAATACGACCCAAGGAACCATAACTAATGATTTGAAATGATCAAGTTACATTTTTTGGCATTTTATAGATATTAAACTGGAATTCCGCCAGTCGTGCATGTATTATCGCCTGCCATGGTCCAGATCGGACGCCTTGGTACGGAGCCGATACCGGATAGCATGAAATTTCTCCGGGACATCAAATACGACCCAAGGAACCATAACTAACGCTTCGAAATGATCAAATTATATTTTTTGGCATTTTATGGCAATTAAACTGGAAATTCGCCAATCGTGCATGTATTATCGCCTGCCATGGTCCAGGCCGGACGCCTTGGTATGGAGCCGGTACCGGATCNGACATCAAATACGACCCAAGGAACCACAACGCTTGGAAATGATCAAGTTACATTTTTTGCCATTTTATGGCTATTAAATTGGAATTCTGCCAGTCGTGCATGTATTATCGCCTGCCATGGTCCAGGCCAGATGCCTTGGTACGAAGCTGGTACCGGACTGCATGATATTCTTCGGGGACATCAAAATACAACCCAAGAAAGCATAACCAACTCTTCGAAGGGATCAAGTTACATTTTTTGGAATTTTATGGCAATTATACTTGAATTCTGCCAAGTCGTGCCTGTATTATCGCTTGCCATGTTCCAGGCCGGACACCTTGGTACGTAGCCGGTACCGAATCACATGATATTGGTCCGGGACATCAAATACGACCCAAGGAACCATAACCATTGCTTCTAAATGATCAAGTTACATTTTTTGGAATTTTATGGCAATTAAACTGGAATTCAGCCAGCCGTGCCTGTATTATCGCCTGCCATAGTCCATGCCAGACGCCTTGGTACGGAACCGGTACCGGAACGCATAATCTTTCTCCGGGACATAAAATACGATCCAAGGAACCATAAGCAATGCTTCGAAATGATCAAGTTACATTTTTTGGCATTTTATGGAAATTAAACTGCAATTCCGCCAGTCGTGCCTGTATTATTGCCTACCATGGTCCAGACTGGACCCCTTAGTACGGAGCCGGTACCGGATAAAATATATTTGCCAGGGACATCAAATACGACCCAAGGAACCATAACCAACACTTCGAAATGATCAACTTACATATTTTGGCATTTTAGGGCAATTAAACTTGAATTCTGCCAGTCGTGCATGTATTATCGCCTCCCATGGTCCAGACGGACGCCTTGGTAAGGAGTCGGTATNACATCAAATACGACCCAAGGAACCATAACCAACGCTTTGAAATGATCAAGTTACATTTGTTGGCGTTTTATGGCAATTAAACTGGAATTCCGCCAGTCGTGCCTATGTTATCACCTGCCATGGTCCAGGCCGGACGCCTTGGTACGGAGCCGGTGCCGGGTTGCATGATATTTGTCCGGGACATTAAATATGACGCAAGGAACCATAACCAACGCTTCGAAATGATCAAGTTACTTTTTTGGCATTTTATGGCAATTAAACTGGAATTCCGTCAGTCGTGCATGTATTATCGCCTTCCATAGTCCAGGTCGGACGCCGTGATACATAGCCGGTACCGAATCGCATGATATTTGTTCGGGACATCAAATATGACCCAAGGAACCATAACCAACGCTTCGAAATGATCAAGTTACTTTTTTGGCATTTTATGGCAATTAAACTTGAATTCCGCCAGTCATGCACGTATTATCGCCTGCCATGGTCCAGGTCGTACTCCTCGGTACGGAGCCAGTACCAAATCTCATGATATTTGTCCGAGACATAAAATACGACACAAGAAACCATAACCAACGCTTCAAAATGATCAAGTTACTTTTTTGGCATTTTATGGCAATTAAACGTGAATTCCACCAGCCATGCATGTATTATCGCCTGCCATGGTCCAAGTCGGACTCCTCGGTACGGAGCCGGTACCAAATCTCATGATATTTGTCCGAGACATAAAATACGACACAAGGAAGCATAACCAACGCTTCGAAATGATCAATTTACGTTTTTTGTCATTTTATGGCAATTAAACTGGAATTCCGCCACTCGTGCCTGTATTATCGCCTGCCATGGACCAGGGCGGATGCCTTGGTACGGAGCCGTTACCGGATCGCATGATATTTTTCTGGGACATCAAATACGACCCAATGAACAATAAACAACGCTTCGAAATGATTAAGTTACATTGTTTGGCATTTTATGGCAATTAAACTGGAATTCTGCCAGTCGTGCATGTATTATCGCCCTCCATGGTCTAGTTCGGACGCCTTGGTACGGAGCCGATACCAGATCGCATGATATTTGTCCAGGACATCAAATAAGACCCAAAGAACCATAACCAACGCTTCTAAATGATCAAGTTACTTTTTTTGGCAATTTATGGCAATTAAACTTGAATTCTGCCAATCGTGCCTATATTATTGCATGCCATGGTCCAGGCCGGACGCCTTGGTACGGAGCCTGTATCGGATCGCATTATATTTCTTCGGACATCAAATACGACTCAAGGAACCATAATTCTTGGAAATGATCAAGTTACATTTTTTGGCATTTTATGGCTATTAAATTGGAATTCTGCTAGTCGTGCTTGTATTATCGCCTGCCAGGGTCCAGGCCAGATGCCTTGGTACGGAGCCGGTACCGGACCGCATGATATTTGTCCGAGACATAAAATACAACCCAAGAAACCATAACCAACTATTCGAGAGGATCAAGTTACAGTTTTTGGAATATTATGGCAAGTAAACTGGAATTCCGCCAAGTCGTGCCTGTATTATCACCTGCCATGTTCCAGGTCGGACGCCTTGGTACGTAGCCGGTACCAAATCACATGATATTGGTCCGGGACATCAAATACTACCCAAGGAACCATAACCATTGCTTCGAAATGATCAAGTTATATTTTTTGGAATTTTATGGCAATTAAACTGGAATTCCGCCAGCTATGCCTGTATTATCGCCTGCCATAGTCCATGCCAGATGCCTTGGTACGGACCCGGTACCGATCGCATGATATTTCTTCGGGACATCAAATACAACCCAAGGAAACATAAGCAACGCTTCGAAATGATCAAGTTACATTTTTTGGCATTTTATGGCAATTAAGCTGCAATTCTGCCAGTCGTGCATGTATTATCGCCTACCATGGTCCAGACAGGACGCCTTGGTACGGAACCGGTATCGGATAGCATGATATTTTTCAGGGCCATCAAATAAAACCCAAGGAACCATAACCAACATTTTGAATTGATCAAGTTACATTTTTGACATTTTATGGCAATTAAAGTGGAATTCTGCAAGTCGTGCCTGTATTATCGCCTGCCATGGTCCAGACCGGACGCCTTGGTAAGGAGCCGGTACGGTGTCACATGATATTTCTCCGGGACATCAAATACGAACCAAGGAACCATAACCAACACTTTGAAACGATCAAATTACATTTTTTGGCATTTTATGGCAATTAAACTGGAATTCCGCCAGTCATGCCTGTATTATCGCCTGCCATGGTCCAGGCCGGACGCCTTGGTACAGATCCAGTACTGGATCACATGATATTTGTCCGGGTCATCAAATACGACCCAAGGAACCATAACCAACACTTCGAAATGATCAAGTTACATTTTTTGGCATTTTATGGCAATTAAACTGGAATTCCGCCAGTCGTACCTGTGTTATCACCTGCAATGGTCCAGGCCGAACGCCTTGGTACGAAGCCGGTACCGCGTCGCATGATATTTTTGCGGGACATGAAATATCACCCAAGGAACCATAACTAACGCTTCTATACGATCATGTTACATTTTTTGGCATTTTATGGCTATTAAACTAGAATTACGCCAGTCTTGCCTGTATTATCGCCTGCCATGGTCCAGGCCGGACGCCTTGGTACGGAGCCGTTACCGGATCGCATGATATTTTTCTGGGACATCAAATATGACCCAAGGAACCATAACCAACACTTCGAAATGATCAAGTTACAATTTTTGGCATTTTAAGACAATTAAACTGGAATTCTACCAGTCGTGCATGTATTATCGCTTGCCATGGTCCAGTCCGGACGCCTTGGTATGGAGCTGGTACTGGATCGCATGATATTTGTCCGGGACATCAAATATGACCCAAGGAACCATAACCAACGTTACGAAATGATCAAGTTACATTTTTTGGCATTTTATGGCAATTAAACTGGGATTCCGCCAGTCGTGCATGTATTATCGCCGTCCGTGGTCCAGGCCGGACTCCTTGGTATGGCTACTGGATCGAATACAAACCAAGGAACCATAACCAACTCTTCGAAAGGATCAAGTTATATTTTTTGGCATTTGATGGAAATTAAACTGGAATTCCGCTAGTCGTGCCTATATTATCGCCTACAGTGATCCAGGCCAGATGCCTTGGTATGGAGCTGGTACCGGATTGCATGATATTTCTCCGAGACATCAAATACGACCCAAGGAACCATAACCAACGCTTCGAAATGATCAAGTTACATTTTTTGGCATTTTATGGCAATTAAAGTGGAATTCTGCAAGTCGTGCCTGTATTATCGCCATCCATGGTCCAGGTCGGACGCCTTAGTATGGAGCCGAAACCGGATCGCATGATATTTTTCCGGGACATCAAATACAACCCACGGAAACATAAGCAACGCTTCGAAATGATCAAGTTACATTTTTTGGCATTTTATGGCAATTAAAGTGGAATTCTGCAAGTCGTGCCTGTATTATCGCCATCCATGGTCCAGGTCGGACGCCTTAGTATGGAGCCGAAACCGGATCGCATGATATTTTTCCGGGACATCAAATACAACCCACGGAAACATAAGCAACGCTTCGAAATGATCAAGTTACATTTTTTGGCATTTTATGGCAATTAAAGTGGAATTCTGCAAGTCGTGCCTGTATTATCGCCATCCATGGTCCAGGTCGGACGCCTTAGTATGGAGCCGAAACCGGATCGCATGATATTTTTCCGGGACATCAAATACAACCCACGGAAACATAAGCAACGCTTCGAAATGATCAAGTTACATTTTTTGGCATTTTATGGCAATTAAAGTGGAATTCTGCAAGTCGTGCCTGTATTATCGCCATCCATGGTCCAGGTCGGACGCCTTAGTATGGAGCCGAAACCGGATCGCATGATATTTTTCCGGGACATCAAATACAACCCACGGAAACATAAGCAACGCTTCGAAATGATCAAGTTACATTTTTTGGCATTTTATGGCAATTAAAGTGGAATTCTGCAAGTCGTGCCTGTATTATCGCCATCCATGGTCCAGGTCGGACGCCTTAGTATGGAGCCGAAACCGGATCGCATGATATTTTTCCGGGACATCAAATACAACCCACGGAAACATAAGCAACGCTTCGAAATGATCAAGTTACATTTTTTGGCATTTTATGGCAATTAAAGTGGAATTCTGCAAGTCGTGCCTGTATTATCGCCATCCATGGTCCAGGTCGGACGCCTTAGTATGGAGCCGAAACCGGATCGCATGATATTTTTCCGGGACATCAAATACAACCCACGGAAACATAAGCAACGCTTCGAAATGATCAAGTTACATTTTTTGGCATTTTATGGCAATTAAAGTGGAATTCTGCAAGTCGTGCCTGTATTATCGCCATCCATGGTCCAGGTCGGACGCCTTAGTATGGAGCCGAAACCGGATCGCATGATATTTTTCCGGGACATCAAATACAACCCACGGAAACATAAGCAACGCTTCGAAATGATCAAGTTACATTTTTTGGCATTTTATGGCAATTAAAGTGGAATTCTGCAAGTCGTGCCTGTATTATCGCCATCCATGGTCCAGGTCGGACGCCTTAGTATGGAGCCGAAACCGGATCGCATGATATTTTTCCGGGACATCAAATACAACCCACGGAAACATAAGCAACGCTTCGAAATGATCAAGTTACATTTTTTGGCATTTTATGGCAATTAAAGTGGAATTCTGCAAGTCGTGCCTGTATTATCGCCATCCATGGTCCAGGTCGGACGCCTTAGTATGGAGCCGAAACCGGATCGCATGATATTTTTCCGGGACATCAAATACAACCCACGGAAACATAAGCAACGCTTCGAAATGATCAAGTTACTTTTTTGGCATTTTATGGAAATTAAACTTGAATTCCGCCAGTCATGAATGTATTATCGCCTGCCATGGTCCATTTCAGACTCCTCAGTACGCAGCCGGTACCAAATCTCATTGTATTTGTCCGAGACATCAATGCAACACAAGGAACCATAACCAACGCTTGGAAATGATCAATTTACATTTTTTGTCATTTTATGCCAATTAAACTGGAATTCCGCCAGTCTTGCCTGTAATATCGCCTGCCATGGTCCAGGCCGGATGCCTTGGTACGGAGCCGTTACCGGATCGCATGATATTTTTCTGGGACATCAAATACGACCCAAGGAACCATAACCAACGCTTCAAAATGATCAGTTACATTGTTTGGCATTTTATGACAATTAAACTGGAATTCTACCAGTCGTGCATGTATTATCGCCTGCCACGGTCCAGTCCGGACGCCTTGGTATGGAGCTGGTACCGGATCGCATGATATTTGTCCGGGACATCAAATATGACCCAAGTAACCATAACCAACGCTACGAAATGATCAAGTTACATTTTTTGGCATTTTATGGCAATTAAATTGGAATTTCGCCAGTCGTGCATGTATTATCGCTAATTGTGATCCAGGCTGGATGCCTTGGTATGGAGCAGGTACCGGATCACATGATATTTTTCTGGGACATCAAATACGACCCAAGGAACCATAACCAACGCTTCGAAATGATCAAATTACATTTTTTTGGCATTTTATGGCAATTAAACTGGAATTCCACTAGTCGTGCCTATATTATCGCCTATAATGGTCCAGGTCGGACACCTTGGTATGAAGCTGGTAGCGGATTGCATGATATTTCTCCGAGACGTAAAATACGACCCAAGGAACCATAACCAACGCTTGGAAATGATCAAGTTACATATTTTGGTATTTTATGGCAATTAAATTGGAATTCCGCCAGTCGTGCATGTATTATTGCCATCCATGGTCCAGGTCGGACGCCTTAGTATGGAGCCGATACCGGATCGCATGATATTTTTTCGGCAGATCAAATACAACCCAAAGAACCATAACCAACACTTCGAAATGGTCAAGTTGTATTTTTTGACATTTTATGGCAATTAATTTGGAATTCCGTTAGTCGTGCATGTATTATCACCTGCCATGGTCCAGGCCGGATGCCGTGGTACGTAGCCGGTACCGAATCGCATGATATTTGTCCGGGACATCAAATATGACCTAAGGAACAATAACCAATGCTTCGAAATGATCAAGTTACTTTTTTGGCATTTTATGGCAATTAAACTTGAATTCCGCCAGCCATGCTTGTATTATCGCCTGCCATGGTCCATGTCGGACTCCTCAGTACGGAGCCGATACAAAATCTCATTGTATTTGTCCGAGACATCAAATGCGACACAAGGAACCATAACCAACGCTTCGAAATGATCAATTTACATTTTTTGTCATTTTATGCCAATTAAACTGGAATTCTGCCAGTCTTGCGTGTATATCGCTTGCCATGGTCCAGGCCGGACGCCTTGGTACGGAGCCGTTATCGGATCACATGATCTTTTTCTGGAACCTCAAATACGACACAAGGAACCATAACCAACGCTACGAAATGACCAAGTTACATTTTTTGGCATTTTATGGCAATTAAACTGCAATTCCGCCAGTCGTGCATGAATTATCGCCATCCGTGGTGCAGGCCGGACGCCTTGGTATGGAGAAGGTACTGGATTGCATGATATTTTATCGGGACATCAAATACAAACTAAGGAACCATAACCAACTCTTCGAAAGGATCAAGTTACATTCTTGAGCATTTTATGGCAATTAAACAGGAATTCCGCTAGTCGTGCCTATATTATCGCCTACAATGGTCCAGGCCGGACGCCTTGGTATGGAGCTGGTACCGGATTGCATGATATTCCTCCAAGAAATCAAATACTACCCAAGGAACCATAACCAACTCTTGGAAATGATCAAGTTACATTTTTTGGCATTTTATGGCAATTAAACTAGAATTCCGCCAGTCGTGCATGTATTATCGCCTGCCATGGTCCAGGTCGGACGCCTTGGTACAAAGCCAGTACCGGATTGCATGATATATGACCGGGACATCAAATATGACCCAAGGAACCGTAACTAACGTTTTGAAATAATCAAGTTATATTTTTTGGTATTTTATGGCAATTAAACTGGAATTCCGCTAGTCGTGCCTGTATTATCTCCTGCCATGGTCCAGGTCGAACGCCTTGGTACGGAGCTGGTACCTGATCGCATGATATTTTACTAGGACATCATATATGACCCAAGAAACCATAACCAACGCTTCGAAATGATCAAGTTACATTTTTTGGCATTTTATTGCAATTAAACTGGAATTCCGCTAGTCGTGCCTGTATTATCTCCTGCCATGGTCCAGGTCGAACGCCTTGGTACGGAGCTGGTACCTGATCGCATGATATTTTACTAGGACATCATATATGACCCAAGAAACCATAACCAACGCTTCGAAATGATCAAGTTACATTTTTTGGCATTTTATTGCAATTAAACTGGAATTCCGCCGGTCGTGCTTGTATTATAGCCTGCCGTGGTCTAGGTCGGACGCCTTGGTACAGAGCCGGTACCGGATAGCATGGTATTTGTCCGGGACATCAAATACGACCCAAGTAACCATAACCAACGCTTCGAAATGATCAAGTTACATTTTTTTGGCATTTTATGGCAATTAAACTAGAACTTCATCACTCGTGCCTGTATTATCGCCTGCCATGGTCCTGGTCGGACGCCTTGGTACAGAGCCGGTACCGGATAGCATGGTATTTGTCCGGGACATCAAATACGACCCAAGGAACCATAACCAACGCTTCGAAATGATCAAGTTACATATTTTGGCATTTTATGGCAATTAAACTGGAATTCCGCCAGTCAGTCCTGTATTATAGCCTGCTATGGTCTGGGCCGGACGCCTTGGTATGGAGCCGATACCGGATCGCAAGACATTTTTCCGGGACAACGAATACAACCCAAGGAACCATAACCAACTCTTCGAAATGGTTAAGTTACATTTTTGGCAATTTATGGCAATTAAACTAGAATTTCGTCAATCGTGCCTGTATTATCGCCTGCCATGGTCCAAGCCGGACGCAGTGGTTCATAGCCGGTACCGAATCACATTATATTTCTCCGGGACATCAAATATGACCCAAGGAACCATAACAACCGCTTCAAAATCATCAAGATACTTTTTTTGGCATTTTATGGCAATTAAACTTGAATTTCGCCAGTCATGCATGTATTATCGCCTGCCATGATCCAGGCCGGACTCCTCGGTACAGAGCCGGTACCAAATCTCATGATATTTGTCCAAGACATCAAATACGACACAAGGAACCATAACCAACGCTTCGAAATGATCAATTTACAGTTTTTGTGGCCTGCCATGGTCCAGAAATGATCAATTTATAATTAAACTGGAATTTCACCAGTCGTGCCTGTATTATGGCCTGCCATGGTCCAGAAAGGATGCCTTGGTAAGGAGCCGGTACCGGATCACATGATATTTCTCTGGGACATCAAATACAACCGAAGGAACCATAACCAACGCTTCGAAAAGATCTAGTTACATTATTTGGAAATTTATGGCAATTAAACTTGAATTCCGCATCGTGCCTGTATTATCGCCTGCCATGGTCCAGGTCGGACGCCTTGGTACGAAGCCGGTACCCGATCACATGATATTTCTCCGGGACATCAAATACAACCCAAGGAACCATAACCAACGCTTCGAAATGAACAAGTTACATTTTTTGGCAATTAAATTCGAATTTTGCCAGTCGTGCCTGTTTTGTCGCCTGCCATTATCCAGGCCGGACGCCTTGGTACGGAGCCTGTATCGGATCGCATGATATTTTTCTGGGACATCAAATATGAACCAAGTAACCATTACCAATGCTAGGAAATGATCAAGTTACATTTTTGGCATTTTATGGCAATTAAACTGGAAATCAGCCAGCCGTGCCTATATTATCGCCATCCATGATCCAGGTCGGACGCCTTGGTACGGATCCAGTACCGGATCACTTGATATTTATCTGGGACATGAAATACTCCCCAAGGAACCATAAACAACGCTTCGAAATGATTAAATTACATTTTTTGGCATTTTATGGCATTTAAACTGGAATTCCGTCAGTCGTGCATATATTATCGCCTGCCATAGTCCAGGCCGGATGCCTTGCTACGGAGCCGGTACCGGATCACATGATATTTCTCCTGAATGTCAAATACGACCCAAGGAACCATAACTAATGCTTTGAAATGATCAAGTTACATTTTTTGGCATTTTATGGCAATTAAACTGGAATTTCGCCAGTCGTGCCTGTATTATCGCCTGCCATGGTCCAGGTCGGACGCCTTGGTACGGAGCGGGTACTGGGTCGCATGATATTTGTACAGGACATCAAATACGACCCAAAGAACCATAACCAACGCTTCAAAATTATCAAGTTATAATTTTTGGCATTTTATGGCAATTATACTTGAATTCCGCCAGTCATGACTGTATTATCGCCCGCCATGGTCCAGGTCGGACTCCTTGGTACGGAGCCGGTTCCAAATCTCATGATATTTACCGAGACATCAAATTCGAACCAAGCAACCATAACCAACACTTCAAAATGATCAAGTTACATTTTTTGGCATTTTATGACAATTAAAGTTGAATTCCGCCAGTCGTGCCTGTATTATCGCCTGCCATGGTCCAGGCCGGACGCCTTGGTACGGAGCCGGTACCAGATCGCATGATATTTGTCTGGGACATCAAATACGACCCAAGGAACCATAACCAACGCTTCAAAATGATCAAATTACATCTTTTGGCATTTTTTAGCAATTAAACTGGAATTCCGCCAGTCGTGCCTGTATTATCACCTGCCATGGTCCAGGCCAGACGCCGTAGTACGTAGACGGTACCGGATCGCATGATATTTCTCCAGGACATCAAATACGACCCACGGAACCATAACCAACGCTCTAAAATGATCAAGTTACATATTTTTGGAATTTTATGGAAATTAAACTGGAATTCCGATAGTCGTGCCTTTTATTATCGCGTGCCATGGTACAGGCCGGACGCCTTGGTACGGAGGCGGTACCGGGTCGCATGATATTGTCCGGGATGTAAAATACGACCTAATGAACCATAACCAATGCTTCGAAATGATCAAGTTACATTGTTTGTCATTTTACGGCAATTATAGTGGAATTCTGCCAGTCGTGCCTGTATTATCGCCTGCTATGGTCCAGGCCAGACGCCTTGGTACGGAGCCAGTACCGGGTCACATGATATTTGTCCGAAACATTATATATGACCCAAGGAACCATAACATATGCTTTGAAATGATCAAGTTACATTTTTTGGCATTTTATGGCAATTAAACTGGAATTCCGCCAGTCGTGCCTGTATTAGCGCCTGCCATTTTCCAGGCCGGACGCCTTGGTACGGAGCTGGTACCGGATCGCATGATATTTGTCCTGGGCATCAAATACAACCCAAGGAACCATAACCAATGCTTCGAAATGATCAAGTTATATTTTTTGGCCTTTTATGGCAATTAAACTGGAATTCCGACAGTCGTGCATGTATTATCGCCTGCCATGGTACATGCCGGAAACCTTGGTACGCAGCCGGTACCGGGTCACATGATATTTTCCGGGATACGAAATATGACCCAAGGAACCATAACTAACGCTTTGGAATGATCAAGTTACATTTTTTGGCATTTTATGGCAATTAAACT
>ML392495.1:205015-224899 GCA_005239525.1 Nicotiana knightiana | reverse complement strand
ACAACCAAAGTACTGACTATTCTCAAGGCATTAGCACGTTTCGAGATATTGCTTCTATTAAGCACTTAACCATATGATTTGTACTCCTAAAAATTAAAAACTACCTACACCTGGTTCAATTAAAAACCCTTGGAAAAGAACCGTGGTCCAAACAAAAACCAAGGGGGAATTGCTACACTACCTAAAAAAAATCTTTTTGTTATTTTATTTAGACTCATTTCCTTCAAGAAAAACTGTCTAGGAGATCCATCGTCAGGAAG
This sequence comes from Nicotiana knightiana, assembly GCA_005239525.1. Lineage (NCBI taxonomy): Eukaryota > Viridiplantae > Streptophyta > Magnoliopsida > Solanales > Solanaceae > Nicotiana > Nicotiana knightiana. The sequence goes on along the minus strand of ML392495.1, from coordinate 224,639 downwards.
AGTCCATTAATCTTACAGAACTAAAATAGCATAGAAAGTCACCAGACAATCTCCTCACCCCACACTTAAAATTGTGCATTGTCCCCAATGCGCACCTATGCATACAAGAGGGTAAAAAGAAACTCCCTGGTAGGCCAAAGGCCGAAGCACTAGCATCTCATGGGGTACTCAGACTTCTCCCAGGCCTGGTCCTTCATGCGGGTACCTCACATTTAGTTCCAACCATCTGATTTGCTATTGCATCCTTCCAGTGGCTTGCGTTCCATGCTCCTAAAAAAATTAAAAAAATTGACACTACAAAAATACACTAAAACACAAGTAAAATAAAATAAAATAAAATAAAGCAGTAAAGCTGGGTTGCCTCCCAACAAGCGCTTGATTTAACGTCGCGGCACGACGTGAATCACTTTCTGCCTCCACTTCGAACTTATGAATTGCACCCCCAATTTGGCATCAAGTTTTCGGTTATGCTCCATGGGTGGTGGAACAAATATAATTGGCCCAAGCAACCATTGTATTATTTTATACTTCTTGGCTTTTACATGAGGTATGTAGTCCTGTCTTTCTGGCACGAAAAATTCCAGAATGTAGGTATCTTGTTCCTCCTTCCTTGACTCCTTAATTGGCTCAGATGACTCTATTTCCATATCATCATCCAAACACAATGTGGAAAAATGTTTGGAGTGAGGACCAATGCGCTCAAACACATGAACTGCAGGACTTTCAACATCCTCAACAACAATCACACTAGAATCGATTAAATTTGTATCCTCAACGTCCCTGGTTGACTCTAGTACTACTTTTTCAATATCGGCATCCTCAAAGTCTAGTTGGTTAGTGTGTTGGGTTTCTACTTTGGTNTTCATCATGCCTTTGTACCCGCAGTTGTAATTCCTCAACTTGTTCCAGAATGCCACTCATCATATCCTCGAGCCTCTTCCATTCATCATCACTGAGTTCTTTGTTTCTATTAACTTCACAAGAAAAAGAAGAACCATCAAAGTACGCGGTTGGGTGAAGATACGAAATATAATCACAACCCTGAAAGTGACCATCTTGACCACCACACATATCACACACATTCCACACATAAGATTGAGTTGGTGCACATAACTCGCTCTCGGGAATATTTTGATAATTTTGCTCTGGGTGGTTTCCTCCATAATATGCATAATGAGGATCAAAAGTAGAATTACCAACATAACTCTCATAATTCCATGATGCCATGTTTTAACAAATAAAACTAAAATAAAGAAAATAAAAATCAAATACTAAAAAAATTATAGCTACACTTGATAATATGTACAATTAGAGCAAGAGCTACACTTGATAATACCGTTAATTCCCCGGCAACGGCGCCAAAATTTGATCACGCTCAACTATGTCTTGTAGAAGACTAAGCGGGCGTTGCAAATATAATCCTGGGGTATTATGCCCAGAGTCGATCCCACAGGGAATTGACGTATCAAGCAGGCTGTTAAAATACTACTCAGCTGTCACCTGATGTTATTTAAATTACTAATACTAAAGATTAAAACTAAAGATTAACTATGCTAAGGTATAAACAATTGTAATAAAAATCTAAGGTTATGGTTTCCCCCGCTGGTGAACTTACTTCTCGGATACTTCGTATAGCTTGATTAGTTATCTCTATCAATCATGAACACTCTATCTACCATAAATCTCTCTCAAGTAATTATGATAATTTACTAGACGCACTCTCTCAAGTTACGCTAGCTAGATTGCATTACAGTTCACTTTAGATTGCACCCGAGGTATCGTTATATCTAATCCAACCTCTAAACCCTCGGTTATGAATTTCGTCTATACTCCAGGAGTGATGTTGTTCAAATACCCACCTAAATATGCACTCTCTCTCAAGTATATACATAATAAATAGGAACAGCTAATTGATGGCCATTCAAACAACTACAACAAGAACGTAGTTGAACAAATAGAGATTAATCAACCAATCAAAACTATATTAATATCACAATAAGCTTATCCCCCAACGGGTTCCACCAAAACCCTAGATTAAGAAATTAGCTACTCATATTCATAAGAATTAATTCTAAAATAACTTGCATAATTGAACTACAAAGTAATGAAAAAATCTGTACAAATCGATGTTTTGCCGTCCGAATCTCTTCTAATCTCTTCCGTCTCTTAAGTTGTGTTGTTTGGTGTCTATTTATATGTTTAGAGCGAACCCTAACCATGTAGGAGACTTCTATTTCCACCGGAAAACACTTAACTCGTCAAAACTCGAATTTGGCCGAAACTGGGGACCCCGGGCGTTTGGGCTCTAACGCACCCCTAAGGCCAGGGCAGGCCTGGTGTTTGGGCCCTAACGCCCCCCTAACGCCAGGGGCTGCCTGGCCTTATGGGGTAAATTCCCCCCTAATGCCAGGTAGGGTCAGGCCTTAGGGGGCAAACGCCCGGCTATCGCCCGAGTGTCTCCTTTTGCGTATTTTCGACGTATTTGCATCCCTTTAGCTCCGTTTCCATCTCCAATTCACCTACACATAAAATAAACTCTATTAAGCACATAACAAGTGTATTTTTATCATTAAAGCACCCCAAATGTACCGTATATCACATGTTAAACTATGCATTTTAGCCTCGCATCAGCCAACCTAAAGCGTAAGAGCCCAAGTAGCCCGCTACATTAAAGGTTATACCAAAGTAAAGCGTAAGAGCCCAATTTGCCAACTAGTCTTACGACCTTACGCGTAAGAGCCCGAGTCGCCAGCTATAGGTCATACCGACACAAAGCGCCTCAGGGCCAATTTGAAAACCTGAGGGTCGTTGAGCTCCGATCGAAACCCGACTCGGAGACTAAGCCTGACACAGTTAACTAAAGCGCCTCAGGGCCAAAAAAGCTTAAGAGCCCGAGTCGCCCGCTACATTAAAAGTCGTATCGACCTTACGCGTAAAAGCCCGAGTCGCCAGCCATAGGTCATACCGATACAAAGAGCCTCAGGGCCAATATGAAAACCTGAGGGTCGTTGAGCTCGAGCCGAAACCCGACTCGGAGAGTAAGCCCGAAACAGTTAACTAAAGCGCTTCAAGGCCAAAAAAGCGTAAGAGCCCGAGTCGCCCGCTACATTAAAAGTCGTATCGACCTTACGCGTAAGAGCCCGAGTCGCCAGCTATAGGTCATACCGATACAAAGAGCCTCAGGGCCAATTTGAAACCCTGAGGATCGTTGCGCTCGAGCCGAAACCCGACTCGGAGAGTAAGCCCGAAACATTTAACTAAAGCGCTTCAAGGCCAAAAAAGCGTAATAGCCCGAGTCGCCCGCTACATTAAAAGTCGTATCGACCTTACGCGTAAGAGCCCGAGTCGCCAGCTATAGGTCATACCGATACAAAGAGCCTCAGGGCCAATTTGAAACCCTGAGGATCGTTGCGCTCGAGCCGAAACCCGACTCGGAGAGTAAGCCCGAAACATTTAACTAAAGCGCTTCAAGGCCAAAAAAGCGTAATAGCCCGAGTCGCCCGCTACATTAAAAGTCGTATCGACCTTACGCGTAAGAGCCCGAGTCGCCAGCTATAGGTCATACCGATACAAAGAGCCTCAGGGCCAATTTGAAACCCTGAGGATCGTTGCGCTCGAGCCGAAACCCGACTCGGAGAGTAAGCCCGAAACATTTAACTAAAGCGCTTCAAGGCCAAAAAAGCGTAATAGCCCGAGTCGCCCGCTACATTAAAAGTCGTATCGACCTTACGCGTAAGAGCCCGAGTCGCCAGCTATAGGTCATACCGATACAAAGAGCCTCAGGGCTAATTTGAAAACCTGAGGGTCGTTGAGCTCGAGCCAAAACTCGACTCGGAGAGTAAGCCCGAAACAGTTAACTAAAGCGCTTCAAGGCCAAAAAAGCGTAAGAGCCCGAGTCGCCCGCTAACTTAAAAGTCGTATCGACCTTACGCGTAAGAGCTTGAGTCGCCAGCTACAGGTCATACCAATACAAAGTGCCTCAGGGCCAATTTGGAAAAACTAAGGGTCGTTGGGCTCGAGTCGAAACCCGACTCGGAGACTAAGCCCGACACGATTAACTAAAGCGCCTCAGGGCCAAAAAAGCGTAAGAGCCCGAGTTGCCCGCTACCTTAAAAGTCATATCAGCCTTACGCATAGGACCCCGAGTCGCCATCATTAGGTCATACCGACACAAAGCGCCTCAGGGCCAATTTGAAAACCTAAGGGCCGTTGAGCTCGAGTCGAAACCCGACTTTGAAACTAAGCCCAACACGGTTAACTAAAGTGCCTCAGGGCCAAAAAAGCGTAAGAGCCCGAGTCGCCCGCTAACTTAAATGTCGTATCGACCTTACGAGTAAGAGCCCGAGTCACCAGCTACAGGTCATATCGACACAAAGAGCCTCAAGGCCAATTTGAAAAACTTGAGGGTCATTGAGCTCGAGTCGAAACCCGACTCGCAGACTAAGCCCAACACGGTTAACTAAAGCGCCTCAGGACAAAAAAAGAGTAAGAGCCCGAGTCGCCCGCTACCTTAAAAGTCGTATCAATCTTACACGTAAGAGCCCGAGTCGCCAGCTACAGGTCATACCAACACAAAGCGCCTCAGGGCCAATTTGAAAACCTGAAGGCCGTTGAGCTCGAGTCGAAACCCGACTCGAGGACTAAGCCCCACACGGTTAACTAAAGCGCTTCAGGGCCAAAAAAGCATAAGATCCCAAGTCGCCAACTTAAAAAAGCCCCAGGGCCAATTTATAACCCAAAGGTCTCATCTCAAAGTCCAACTCGCCGGGCTAACTACCAACAGGCAAATCAAATCAAAGAATATCTCATATATATATATATATATATATATGTGTGTGTGTGTGTGTGTGTGTGTGTGTGTGTGTGTGTGTGTGTGTGTGTGTGTGTATTACAAATACATATTTACAACGCTCCCACAGAAGTCTTATGCAAACAAAAAGTAGAAAATCTATTATACTCTTGGGACTAGCTCCCTAATAGGCCCCTCGGACCATATACCACGACGGCCTTCAAGAATTAGCATCGAATCAAGAAGAAAGGAAAATCTTGGCGTCAATCTCGTCCGCCTTGGCCTGCTTTATCTCTTCCGAGAGGTCAAAGCCCCTAGCATGTATCTCCTCGAGGGTCACCCTCTGGGACTTGCATCGGGCATACTCATTTATCCTGTTCACTCTGTTGAAAGATCCTCTCAACTCAGCCCGTGCATCGAAAGCATCTTTCAAGTAAACGTCCACCTTCTTGTCGGCCTTCGCCCGAGCTACCTTAGATTCGGCCCGAGCATCCACGACCTCTGCCTTGGTGTTTAGAAGGTAAGCCTCGAGCTTGGAAACCCTTCTCGATTGAATTAAACTCTCTTCCCAGGCATTTTGAATTTGTATTTCGAGGGCAGCAGCCTTGGCCAAAGCATTCCTTTGGGCCACAACATGCACACCTACCTGCACTTTCAATGCTTGGCATTCAAACCTAACTTGCTTGACCTTGCCCCAAAGGCGCTCCAACACCTCTATTTTTTTGTGCAAATGAAGCACCAAAGCGTTAATTCCCAAAAGCGAGAAAGGATACACATACCCTTCCAGTATAAGGATTACCTGACGCTCGAGTTTGCCTTCGCAAATTCAGCTCCGATGCATCTTCACTCAAAGATGTATCAACTCTCTTGTCTTCTCATTGCAAATAATCCTTAGAGATATTGCCTTAACCGAAGCTACCCGCAATCAAGCCTCACAGTGAAGTAGTTTGGACTTTAGTTTGTCAAAGACCTATAGAAGAAAAACTTTGGTTCAAGAAAAATGAAAATTCATAGCTGAAAAGCCAGCAAGGCCGATCAGAACTCACCTCGGAACAAGCCGCTGGGCCTCCATAAAATTGAACATACATCTACCGGCTTGGCCCCATCGGACCCAGCTGAACCGTTCTCAATACGGGTATGCTCACTCGAAAACTCAATTTCCCCGGGCGGCCCCTGGTCCCAAGCATCTGTCGAAGTACCTTCGAGGGTAGAAGCAAATGGTGGTAGAGGAATCTTGCTTTCTCTCTCTTGGGGAACCCCTTCTTCAAAATTAGAAATCCCAGGCCTGGCAGAACCGGCAACCTAAGAAGGTCCCCCGACACAGGCCGTAGATAAAGAATCATCATCGCCAGGGGACCGACGTCCACAGAATGACCGACATATATAGAGCTCTCCTCAGCAATGGCATCTCTTTTACGCCTCCAAGAAGGCCCCGCTCTGTCAAGAATGTCCTTGTCTGCAGAGGATCTTTTTCGATTATTGTCCTCCCTCGGGCTTTCACTCTCCTCAAGGGGGCACGAACTCACCTCGGAGAAACCGCCAACACCTGTCGCCTCAGGGTTAGTACACACAACAAGTAACATTCATCAAATGGGATACCACTTGAATCATACCGTGGTGATTTTCTTCTCATATACCCCTCGAGAGATCACGCCATTTGCGCTCGTCATATCTCGAGGAAGCTGCTAACTTTCGAGTCCAGTCCGCAAGATCGGGGACCTCCCCAGGCATCCACGTGACTGCTAAAAAAGAGAAAAGGAAACACTCTTATATGTTGATGAGAACAGAAGGCACTAAGGTGCGATGAGGTGCTTACCTTTGAAGTTCCATTTTTCAGGAAAAGGTAGGAACTCCGCTGGGATGCTGTCGACGGTCCTCACCCGAACGAATCAACTCATCCATCCCCCATTCAGATCATCGTCATCACTGGCAATAAAAGACCTCTTGGACCGATGTCGCAATGCAATCATGCCTCGACAAATTTGAGGTCGATATAACCTAATGAGATGGCTGAGGGAAACTCCAAACTCAGCCTTCTCAGTTAAGTACCTCATAATCAGCACTATCCTCCAAAAGGACGGGTGAATCTATGCCAAAGTAACTCGGTACCTTTTACAAAACTCGAGCACAAGCCGGTCGAGGGGGCCTAATGTAAACGGATACGTGTACACGGTCAAGAATTCCTCTACTTAAGTCATAATATTTTCTTCTCGAGAGGGTATCTGCAGCACCACATTTTCTCCCCAACCGCAGTCTCTTCTCCCGGCCTCGAGGTCGTGTTCTTCTATCGATCGAACGAACCTTGAGGCATGCTCTCGATGGCTTGGGGCGTCGTAGGGTTTCCTTATTGCAAATTCCTTTTTCAGAGCAAAACCAGTATGAGGTCAGCTCGCCGTACACCGGCGGTGTACCACCGACCGGGATAGTGGAAGAGGAAGAATTTTCCTCTTCTTGGTGAGCATATTCGGGCGCGGTATCCATGGTTACTCAAAGCAGAAGTAAAAAGGGGGGAGGGAACCCATTTTCGCAAAAATGGAAAAAGGAAGGAGAAAGTTAAAAGAATAGCTGAGGTTTTTGGCAAATGTGCAAGAGTTAGAATGAAGGATAAGCAAGAATATTTATAGAACAAAAGATGGCTTACCAACTGCCTTAAAGGCAATTCAATTTCTGACAAGTCGTCATAACATTTGGGGAAGTGTACCGGTGGGGCCACTTTGATCACTTCACGGTCACATCACACAAATGATGCCGTCTTAGAAGGTTCAAGGAATCAAAGCTCACAAGCCGACCTAACCTCGAGAAGGTGCCCGATCTCGAGGAGACCTCTTATTACAAGTGCGAGTTTCGAGGAAGCAAAGAATCGAAGCATAAAAGTCATATTATGGGGAAAGGGTTATGGAACTACGTTTATGCAAAATATGACAAAAATGTTATATTTCCAAAAATGTATTTACACAAGTGTTTTTTTACAAGAGTTCCCCTGAGGGGTCCCATGTACAAAAAGAAGGAAAATAAAAAAAAAAGGAAGAAAAACTACTCTATGCCTCCGCCGCTGTCTGAGCCGCTTTCGGAGCCTTTGTCCGATGTACCCGGCATCGTCAGTTCCTCCTCCAGGGTCTTGGCCTCTTCGATCTCGGCAGAGAGATCAACACCTTTGGTGCTCACTTCCTCGAGGGTCTGCCTCTTGTCTTGTGTACGAGCATAGGCAACTGCCTGAGTCAGCTTCAGCTCTGCCTTCTCATATATCTCCCTCACCCGTTCATTTGCAGCAGCGACCCTATTGTACTAGGATATATTTCACTGGCCTTGTCCTTGGCCGCAAATAGTGCAGCAGCCTCCTCCTGTGCACCTCGGAGAAGATCTTGGGCCGAGGATAGCTTCCTTCGAATAATCTCCCTCTCTGAAGCTGCGGCATCATTCAGCCGAGCCAGCTCCATGACTTCGGTGTCCTTGGCCGCAACCTCCTCTCAAAGCCGCTCCACTAGCGCATCTTTCTGCGTAATCTGAAAAGCGAAAAGCAAGTTAATCACCACCGAACGTTACTACTAAAATGTGAGAATGTGGGAACTGACACACCTACTCGGAGAAATCAGCCTTCTCCCGAAGTGCTCTCTCCAACATCACCTGAAGGTCGGTCAGTTCCTCCTCTCTTCGAGCGCACAAAGCCTCTAGCTCGACCGACCCCGCCATAAGCTTCTCAAGCTCCTCTCCACGATGAGTCAAATAATCTTGCAACTTGGAGAAGGCCTGGTCATATAGCTTCTTGACCTGCAACACGGAGAAAGGCAATCAGAAAACAAAAATATCAGAGAGTAAATGTATTGTTCTCAAAAGTCACCTGCTTCGGAGCCTCTCGGCTTCCTCGAGGGCAACTGGGGCATCGACATCGGTTCCCTCATCCACCCCCTCGAAGTAGTCTCTGAATGCGTCATCCTCTCCACGAGAGGTCTTTGGACCGGTAACACCCCTAACTTGAGCATCTTGTATCTCCCCTGGAGAGAATGACGGGCCTGAATGAAGTCCACCAGCGATGTCGAACTCCATCTATGTTTCTTTCCTACCTCAGAAAGCTCCAGTAGCGAGTCCCTCGAGCTCCTCAGCACGGACTGTGCCATGTTCGATGAGCGCATAAGGGTACGCGCCTAAACTCTCCTCGAGGGTTTCCTCTACAAATGGCAGGTCCGCATCGGCCGCCCTCGAAGCCTCAGCGCGTTATTTTTTCCTTTGTAACAATGAGCAGGCATCCTCGCTCTCCTCCTCGATCCGCAGGCTCTCAACAGCCATCGAAGACAAGACCGCAGCATCGGTCTTAAGCCTTCGAGTCTTTGACCTCTTTGATTTTGGGGACCCTATCGGGGTCTCTTTCTTCCTCTTCCTGTCTTTGGTGGCCTTCGGGGCCTCTTCCTTGCCAGGTGTGGGTGACCTCATCAACATGCCCTCACCAAGGCCTACACAAATATATCATGTCAAAAAAGCATCACCATAAAAAATTCTCACAAAAAATGTCAAAGTAGTAGCAACGAGAACGTACCGTGGTTCTTGTCCTGCCATCGTGTTTTGGCCAGCTCACGCCATACACGTTCATTTTATGGTAAAGTGGAATATAAGCATTTGATCCACCTCGGGAGGTCCTGAACCGCACCGGGGAACCAAACAGTGGCTGCACAATTAAAAGAAAATCAGTTGAAAGAAAAGGGGTCAACGAGAGCATGCTCGACTCAAAGGAACTTACTCTTCATATTCCACTCCTCCGGGAATGGCATTCTGTCAGTAGGGATGATGTCCGAGGTTTGAACTCGGATGAACCGGCTCATATATCCCCGATCTCTATCCTCGTCGATGTAGGCGAGGAATGCCTTGGTGGATCGGAAGTGTAATTTAATAAGGCCCTCACGAAAGAGTCGAGGGCTATATAATCTGACCAAATGGTCGAGGGTGAAGGTCATTCCCTCGACCGTATTGGTAACATGGCGAAACATATATACAATCCTCCAGAACAAAGGATAAATCTGGCCGAGTGTCACTCCGTAATGGTGGGAAAAATCAAGAATCACCAGGTCAACCTGTGGAGAAGAAGGATCAACGGGGCTTAAGGTAAAGGGATATGTGTATACACTGAGAAAGCCAGCCTTGTGTGTGATTATGCTTTCATCAGCCGTTGGATATCTACTCAGGCTGCCTCCCCCAGTGGCAGTCGAGTTTCACCATTTCAATATCCGATAAAACACTTATGTATCGGGGCATGGTCTTGCATCGACCCGGTATGGAAGGGGGTTTTTCTATTGTAAAATTAGAAATGGTGTCGAAAGGGCCAGAGATGCATTGCTCGATTGTAGGAGGGGTCTTTGATTTTCCCTTGGATGGGCGTGATGTAGAAGCAACCCCCTCCTTTTGAGGAACCATTTTTGAAGTCTTTTCCATGATAGCTATCAAGTTTTGAAGTGAGAAGATGGGGAAAACGTGAGCAGGTAGAAGATAAGAGTAGAGAACACTTCATTAAAATCTGAAGGTTTGAAGAAGGATATGCAAAATTATGAAGAGGCAAGTGATTCTGGTATTTATAGAGGCCCTCTGGGATAGCTTAAAGCGAGAAAATCTCACTTGTAATGGTTCGTGGGCTTCTCGAGAATCATGATTGACAGCGACCTCTGCACAGTTTTTTGTGTCACAATCATTCAATGCTCTGTAGGGGCTGATGTTATAGTATGAGTGTCAAACGGGAAAAAGGTCAAAACCATTTCTTATCTCTTCATTCTAAGAAATGCAGGGACTATTTGTATGCGGCTAAAATCGGAGAGACCGATTTCATGGCCACTTCGATGAAAATAAAGGGTCGAAGGCCTGAGCTCGGCATCGAGGGGCACGTCGAGGATCCTCAACCTCGAGGCAGTACAGACCAAGGATCAACGTGAGAAGGCGGGAATCCACGAGGGGCACGAGGTTAGAGCTGACAAAGTACACAAGATAGTACACGCCCGTACCGTGGCATTAGATGGTTGTACCAACCATCTTTATTTACATTAAATAGTTGTACCAACTGTATCTCTTTGTAATGATTACACATGTAGTATGTTGGGATACCTCTTCTTATATAAAGGAGACCCTTGTCACTTTGTAACATATATGATATTCAATACAAGAACAACAACATTCTCTGCTCTCTAACAAAAACATTCTCAACAATTGTCTCATTAAATTATTGCTTCTCATTTGTTGTGTTCTAGAGTAATTCTCTATTTATTGCTTATTATTGATCATAAATAGGCCAACCTTAAGGCATTCAACACTTTTATACCGCTGCCGATATCCCCTGATCAAGCTTCTCGAGCTCGGCCTCGAAGCCTGCCCGACCACTATCAAGACTAACCTCTTTGACACCTGGCTTGCCTAATCTGGTTCTTTTCACACTTATTTCATTTTTCTCGCCTTATACTCGGCATCTATTGTCTAAAAAACCGGTATTAAAATAGGTCACATATTTTTAGAACCACATAATCAAATATAATTATAATTACCATTTTCACGGTAAACACTCCCGAATTTATATACATTATCCTACTCTCCTTTGTTACAATATTCTCCCTTATCGGGACTTCATATTCAATTGAGTATTGTCTTCTTCCAGTCAAGAGAGAAAAGAACCTACATATATAGTACTACAGTATTTTCACTATTATCGAGATATAATTGATGGGCAGGCCCCTATTGGGCAACCTCTGATAAGATAGCAAGTTATATACCGAGCCATCTGTGGCCGAACGCCTATGAGCAAGCCCAGAATGGCCGATATACAGAGCCTAGTATGGCCGAGCGCCTATGAGCGAGCCTACTACGGCAGAGCAGTTATATATATACCGAGCCTTATAAGGCCGGACAACTATTTTACTTACTATATTGAGAGAGTTGAGTCAGTATCAGTAGGTAAGCATATCTTCAAATTATCTTTTTTCTCCTAGTTATTTTTAGTTATTATATTATCAGTTCAAATTCAGCTTTCAGTTATTCTATTTCCTTACATACTCGGTACATTATTTTGTACTGACGTCCCTTTTGCCGGAGACGCTCATTTCATGCGTGTAGGTTCAGACAGATAGACGGCTAGACCTCATCAGTATGTGTTGCCCGATTTCAGCTTGATAGGTAAGCTCCACATCCTTCAGAGGTGCCGGGTCCAGAGTATTATGTACATTTTGCGTATATATGTATATATGGTATGGGTAGGTCGAGGTCCCGTTCTGCTCACAGTACATCCATCACTAGAGGCTTGTAGACATATCCTGTCAGTTAGTGCAGTATGTTGGGCTTGTAGGACTTGTATGTATATTTTTTTGGTTTGCCAGCTATAGTAGTTATGACGGCCTTATCAGCCCACTTTATATTGATGTTTCGCCAGCGTTAGTTTACATTCAGTTTTATATTTTGCTTTGCAACTGTCTTGCAATGTGGCCCCATGGCCAAAGTATGACATTAAATGTTCAGAGTCCCTTAGTCGCAAGTTGGTACGCAAGGATAGGTGAGGCACCGGGTGCCCGTCGCAGCCAATCGGTTTGGGTCGTGATAGACATACTCAATGATTTGTTGACTCGGTAGTAGGTTATGAATTTCTACACATCTCTTCCGTCATGGCAGTATTGCAAGATTTGGAATAGGTTTTATATGTGTCATGGGGTGTGTTGTAGGCATCAGATTCATGGAGTTGTGGCTATTATTTTCAAGGGGCATTATTATGGTCAGGTGAATTATGCGGTGCATGGTGTGAATTCAAAACAAGTATACAATCATGTATTGGTACATCGTGTAGTGATGGATACGGTGTTCGTATGTTGGAAACTGACCTGGTAGAGAATTTCAGATGTTGGAATTTGGCTCTAAGGCTTATTTGACTAGGTAAAAGAGAGGAGTTTTAGGTTTTCTCGAGCTAATGTGCTCAACTGGGATATGGTAGCACGGGTAGGTGCACGAGGTGTTAAACAATGATTTCGGACAACTCCAGAGGTGTTCTTAGCACGTTCGAGGATGAACTTATGTTTAAGTGGGAGAGAATGTAACGACTTGACCGTTCGTTTTGAGCTCTAGCGCGCCGTTCAGCAGTTTGAGGCTATGAGTAGCTTCACTTCAGGTATTATGACTTGTAAGCGTGGTCGGAATTGAAATTTAGGAAGTTCGGAGTGGATTTGGATAGAGAATTATCCTTTCGGTAATCGGGAATTGAAGGTTCCCACAGGTTCGTATGATGATTATGGACTTGGGCGTATGTCCGGATCAGGTTTTGGATGGCCCGGGAGCATTTCAGCACCTATTGTGGAAGGTTGGCATTTTGAAAGAATTTTGTGAATTTGGGTTGAAGTGCATTTCAATGTTATTGATGTCCATTTGGGATTAGCTATGTATGGTGATTCTGGTATTGGGAGCGCGTCCGGAAGTGGAGTTGGAGGTCCGTAGTCATTTTGGGGTCATTTGGTGAATGTTAAAAATTTGAAGGTTTTTTGAGAAGTTTGACCGGAAGTGAACTTTTTGATATCGGGGTCGGATTCCGATTCCGGAAGTTGGAGTAGGTCTGTAATGTCGAATGTGACTTGTGTGTAAAATTTTAAGTCAATCGAAATTTTTTTGATCGATTTCGGCATCGTATATAGAACTTGGAATTTCTTAGTTTCATTAGCCTTGAATTGGGGATGTGATTCGTGTTTTAACCGTTGTTTGATGTGATTTGAGGCCTCAAATAAGTCCATGATATATTTTGATACTTGTTGGTATGTTCGGACGTGGTCCCGAGGGTCTTGGGTGAGTCTTGTTGTGGATGCTGACCATTTCTAGGCCTAGTTTAGCTGCTGCTTTTTGGCTACAACAGTGTGCTATGCGATTGTGTGGATTTGGACGCGATTACAATGAGTAAAATAGGAGAAATTACTAGTGCTTCGCGATCGCGGAGGGGCTTTCGCGATCGCGTAGAGGAAACATTTTGCTCCACTGACCCGAATTTGGAAGCTTATATCATACAATCTATAAAGAATTTGAAGATAATATAAAAACTAAAGTTGTAGCCCTTCGTGTCTTGTTTTCAGAAAATAAAACCATTTGGCATTTGGATTTGGTACAAAATGTTATGGTTGACACACTACAGCATGTCCGGGAAGAGTTTGGAAATCGTATTGTCTTGCATAGGGCTGACTTTGGCAACTTATGTCTCGTAATCTATAAGAAATTGAGAGATGAGAAAATCATGAAAGTTGTAGCCCTTGTTTTTTAGTGCGCCTGACGGTCTACTTTATTAACTTTTCAAGCGGAGTTGAGAATTGTTACAAATTGATTTACTATGAGTATTAGAGTATATTTTTATTGGTTTGCACATTGTTTGGCTAGTTTTGGAGCGATAGGCATCAGTTCGAGCTGCTAGAAAGGTGTTGGCGCCGGTTATGGAATTTCGGAGCAAGGTAAGTCTTCTTTATCACCTTGTAAGAGGGAATTAACCCCATCGGTGAACTAAATTATTATGTGCTTCTATTTGCTGGGGGCTACGTACGCACGAAGTGATGAGAGTCCGTACATAGCTACTAGCTATGCCTATGTCCGGTAGTTTTAGGCTTACATCATGCCTTTTTTATATTGTTATTAATTTATGTTTATTGTTATCCTTGAGAAGGAGCGGGATCAAGTTTGCTTATTAAATGTTTTGAAATGAGTTGAAATTGAGAAAAATTTGGGATCTAAAAAGTTTTTATTTGAATTTCGTATTTTGAAAAGAACAGAAGAATACTATAATAACTTAAGAAATCTATGTGTAACTGCGTCACAAGTATGATCCGCGAGCGGGGTAATTCCATAAATTTATATTTGACCCCGTCGCAAGTATGATCCGCGAGCGGGGTAATTCCTTAAATTTATATTTGACCACGTCGCAAGTGTGATTCGCGAGCGGGGTAGTTCCTTCTACTATTCTCATGGGAGCGAATTGATCGCCTCAGCAGGTTAGTAGATTCATCTATGGTTCGCGTCGTTCAACCCTCGGTATAGCACAATTTATTTTTATGTTGGATAGGGCCGAATGTCCTCGATGGTATTTGTGTGTGATAATGGAACTGGAAGTCCCTTTTATAATTGGTATAAATTCATTGTTTGTGTGATTATATGTTTTAAAAGAAGAAAGTAATTTAGACTCTTAAATATGGTGAAGACTTGTTCAGTTATTTCTTGTTCTGAGTCTTATTATTGTATATCATGCTTAATTAGAATTCATATTATCACAATGTTGGCCCTTAGTAAGTGTTGAAGTCGAACCCTCGTCACTACCTCTTCAAGGTTAGGCGAGATACTTACCGGGTACCCGTTGATTTACATACTCATACTACACTTGATGCATACTTTTGTGCAAGTGCATTAATGATTAGCAGCCTTGTAACAGTAGAGATGTGTACGCATGCGGAGACTTAGGTGAGTTGCACTCCATATTACGACCCGTGGCTAGCAGAGTCTCCTTCAGAGTTCTTGTATTATCTTTTCTACATAAATTTTGTATACTTGACAATTATTGTATTTTATTTTACTTCCTAGTAAATGCTCATGTACTTCTAACACCAGGTTCTGGGAGATATTCAATATTGAAATTAGAAAATATCATTATTATTCTGTAAAGTTCATCTTTACTAGTTAAGTTGAAGGAAATTCATGATTTCAAAAATATTAAAATAAGAATTAAATTAAATATTTAGTATTGGCTTGCCCGATAGTGGTGTCCGGCGCGCTATCACGACCTTTAACGAATTTTGGATCGTGACAGGTACGAAGAAAGAATCAGCAAGAAAGTCAAATCTAAAAAACCAGAGTTCTCTTTGTGTTGTTGTCATGGAAAGATAAAACTGCCAAAGCCAAAAGAACCTCCTACAGTTTTAAAACACTTATTATTTGGATCAGGTAACAAAAAAATGTATTTTACCATACCTAAATAATATTCACAATATATGAATAAATCTTAATTCACCAACAAATATTTTATCCAAGTCCAAAAAATAAACATTTCATAGATAATATTAGAAGTTATAACTCAGTGTTTTCATTTATATCAATGGAATAAAACTATATGCAGCCAAGAACAAAAGGGCCAAGAACTTTCAAACTATATGGACAAAACTATCACCAAATTGGAAGCTTATTGCCTCCCGAAAGATCAACCCCGAAGTTTGCACAGTTATATATATACGACACAGAAAATGAAGAGCAGAATAGAATTCATGCACTGGGATTGGTATTCAATTATTCTTCTTTTATATATGCATGAATAATCTAACAAAATCAAACTAAGATCAATTTTATAAACCTATTTTTATGCAGTATCAATTTTATAAAATCTATTTTTATGTAGTCGTGGTGAAACCATAAACCAACTTCATGCTGAAATTGTTCAAGATCTTAAACAAATGCTTGATGACCAGAATGTTTTGACAAAGTCATTTAGAATGGCCAGAGACAAATTTCAAGAAGATACTCACTCCAATGTTAGACTCAGATTGATAGGGAAACAAAACTATGATGGAAGCAGATACAACTTACCATCGGTTTCAGAGGTAGCTACTTTAGTTGTTGGATATTTTGATGTATCTAGATGTGACCGAGACATCATTGTTGAAACCCAATCTGGACATCTCCAAAGGATAAATGAGTTGAATGCTGCCTATTTAGGTCTTCAATATCCTTTATTATTTCCACATGGTGAAGATGGTTATCGGGAAGACATTCCTTTAAATGGAAATGATGAATCAAGTGGAGGAAGACATTTTATTAGCATGCGTGAATTTTTTTTGCATACAAAATTCAAGAAAGGAATGGTGAAGTACCAACAATTGTGAACTCAAGAAGATTATTTCAACAATTCTTACTTGATGGATTTACGATGGTTCAATCGCCTAGGTTGAATTATATCATAACTCATCAAAAACAATTGCGAGCTGCCATGTATAAAGGATTAGAAGATGTAGTTTTACATAGAGAGATAAATCCTTCTTCTCAAGGTAAAAGGGTAATTCTTTCATCCAGCTTCACAGGGGGTGAATGATACATGATTCATAATTATCAAGATGCTATAGCAATCTACAAATTGGATGAATATCCAAATCTCTTCATCACATTTACTTGCAACCCAAAGTGGCCTGAGATTAGTAGATTTATAAAGAATAAGGGCTTACAACCGGAAGATCGCTCAGACATTTTTATCTAGGGTGTTCAAAATCAAATTGGATCGTGTAATAAAGGATATGAAAGAGAAACAAATTTTTGGAGCAGTTAAATCAGGTATATAATTCATGTTTATATTAAATTATTATCAAATTTATAATCAGATTTAATAAAGAGTGTTTTTACATATAAATTACAACCACTTGCCCCTATCAAAAATTATTATTTTTTGCAGTGATATATACGATTAAATTCAAAAAGCGAGGTTGCCTCATGCACACATATTGCTCTTTCTTTATAATAAATTCCCAAATGTTGGAGACATAGATCAAATAATTTCAGAAGAAATACCAGAGGAATTTGTCGATCTGCATTATTATATGGCCATGAAGAATTTTATGATGCCTGCCCCATGTGGTTCTGCTAAAAATCATCTCCTTGCATGCGTAATGGTAGATGTACAAAACACTATCCAAAGAAGTTTGTAGAAAATACAACAATTGATGAAGATGGATATCTCATTTATAAAAGAAGGGACAATGGTAGAGCTATCCATAGAGAAGGTATTGAGTTGGATAACAGGTATGTGGTGCCACACAATGGATATTTTGAAGTATGGTGCACATATAAATGTTGAATGGTACAATCAATCTAGATCAATCAAGTACTTATTTAAGTACATCAATAAGGGTCATGATCGTGTGACCGCAACATTTTCTCAAAGTGTGCATGAGGTAGACTCATCGGTTATGGATGAAATAAAAATGTATTATGAGTGTCGATACATATCACCATGTGAAGCTGCTGGGAGAATTTTTAGATTTCCAATTCACCATAGAGAACCTTCGGTAGACAAACTTTCCTTCCATCTACCAAATCAACAAACAATTATTTTCTATGATATATGATCCAATTGATGATGTTTCCAATAGACCAAGTGTAAGGGAATCACAATTTTTAAGTTGGTTTGAGGCAAATAAGACATATGAAGAAGCAAGAGAATTAACTCATGCATAATTCGCTCTTAAGTTTGTGTGTAATAAAAAATTTAAAAAGTGGGAAAAAAGAAGAAACTCTGCATTTTCAATAGGGAGAGTATTCTTTGTTCTGCCTGGAAGTGAAGAACAATATTACCTTCGAATGTTGTTGAATGTCATTAAAGGACCAAAGTGCTATGAGGATTTACGCAGAATCGACAATCATGAACATCTAACTTTTAAAGATGCATGTTACTGTCACGACCCAAAACCCTAACCTGTCGTGATGGTGCCTATCGATGGTACTAGAAACGTCGACTTTTCAAAATACTTCAATATTTCATAAAAAGGATAATTCAAAGCTTTTTCATAAAAGAAATTTTTCATAAAGATACAGAGTTGAACAAAAAATAAGGTATAGTGCGGAAAGATAGTCCCAAACATCAAGGTGTCACCAAGTCATGAGCGTCTGATACTCGCTCGCGCACAAACTCAACGATCGCTGGAACCGTACACACCTGGATCTACACATGAAGTGTAGGGTGTAGCATGAGCAACACCAACTCAGCAAGTACCATAAATAAATAAGGAACTGAGAAGAAGTGACGAGCTAAACAAAATAAAGTTCATTTCATATACTTCAACAATATAAGTATACGTGAGTAAATTTCGGCAAATGTATAACAAGTCAGCTACATATCTGTTGATTTTAGGTAAAACATGTATATCTTCCAAAACGTTCAACAGTAACATTAATCAGCTAAAAATAGCAACGAAAGCAAGACAAATGCAACCTCTCGATATCACAGTCCCTCAAGCCCTCAATAGCTCAAAACTCGGCTCTCAGCCCTCAATACACGCACACTTAATATGTACCTGCGCTCACTGGGGATGTATAGACTCTGGAGGGGCTCTTTCATCCCAAGCGTTATATCACTGCGGCGTGCAGCCCGATCCAAACTTGTTGCGGCGTGCGACCTGATCCATAATACATCAATATAGCCATAAGACTTATTGCAGCGTGCAACCCGATCCATAAACCTCACATAGCTCACAGATCGGCACTCAAGCCATATCTCAGTCACTAACCTCTCCAGCCTTTCGAGCTCATAGAAATCATAATAATCAGCCCAAACAGAGATAATAACAAGTATTAACAAGAAATGAGAGGGATCGGAGATATGACACCCGAGTAAGACTGTGACTGAGTACTAGACAACAATTAGCATTCAAATCAACAACTATACAACCATTGCGGATCCCAACAGTGATATCATATGGTCTAAGTGTGGTTTCCAACAAGATAGGCAATCATACTGCTAAAAGACAAGGAAGACATGTAAGCAACAATAGGCTATTCGACTTTACAGTCGCACGGGATGGACCAAGTCACAATCCTCACCGGGAACGCTCACACGCCCGTCACCTAGCATGCGCGTCCCCTCCAAATATTCACATCATACAAATTTCCGGGTTTCATACCTGGAAAACAAGATTTAAGACTGCTACTTACCTCAATTACGCAGAAAACCTACTCCAAACTACCCTTGCCTCTCGAATCGGTCTCATAATGCCCTGAATCTAGACACAAGTAGTACGAGGTAATCAGTATAGGCTAAAGGTATAAATTCTACAAGAAAACTACTGAATTATAGCCTAAATCCGAAATCGACTCAACCAGCCCCTTCTC